>MU253915.1:0-53266 GCA_019669825.1 Calycina marina | reverse complement strand
TATAAAGTATATAAGTTGGAATAAGTTAAGGTGTGGTCATAGCTTTATACACGGCTATAGGGGCAATTATGTCACGTTACTTTATACCGTACGGTACCGTACGTACGCCGTATACGGCGAAAGTTACGCCGTACCAACCGTACGGTGCAAATTCCAAAATTCTGTACTTTTACGGCTGACCGTACGGTAATTTACTGCAGTAATACTTTTACGGTTACACTACTGGCTACACTGCCCACCAGTTATCTGTATCAACACTGGGGTGGGCCGAGTTTGCCATGTATTGCCTTAACCTTTCCGAAAACGCAGCGGATCCGGGTTACATGATATCTACGGTATCGGCATAGACAAACGTACGTTCTTTCAATAATGCGATACCCTAGGAGTGCAACACATGGCACTCAAATGCGATGTGTTTGGTGCGGTGGACCAGGAAGAGGAAGGAGCTTACTTCTACCACTCCTTCAAGGAAATACCCAGTCTAAAAGACATGCTGCTCTTTAGGTTAGATAGTGGCCTACTGGAATAATATCTGATACGGGGCTTCGGCTTCACGACAGATAATCCTCATTGCTATGCGTCAACACATCCAACGAAGGCTGGTGCACCAAGCCACTGGAACTGCAGAACTCGCCACTTGTCGCGACTGGCGTCGGGCTATAGGAAAGAGAAAACTCTGCAAGAAGCCGTGAATTATCTCCTTGCTACTGAAGAGCAGATCAAGCATGAGATTTTCGAGCAGTAAACTCACAGCGACTTGACATGCTGGAAAGACCAAGAGAGAAACATAGAGTGGCTAAGACTCTCTGGACTCGTACAGAAGGCGAGAAGGATCAACTATGGCGAAAACGGGGATGGAATGATGCTGCTTCCATCCCTTATAGAGAAGGTTTCAACGTAGAAGTCTGTGATGTCTCCTTAGAACGGGGAAAGGGTGTCAGCAGCTTGGAGTCTTGCCGTTGAGGGAAGAGGCGCTTGACTCTTGGCTGATTGAAATGAACCGCCAGTATGTGCGCAAAGATTGGAAATTGGAGCAGTTGAAATAAGAAAAAGCTGCGAAGGACAAATCTTATAGGGAGCAAGACGTAAAGAATAGGAGTCATCTGAAGGACGCACACTCCAGACAGCACAACAAGTAGCTTAGAACACAAGCCACTTGACTGTACAGTGAGTATGAGAAGTAATCTATGATACAATTCAGTCACAATTGCATGATTTGCTCAATTCATTCACATGACTGCCCGAAGTAGCCTTGACAGGGTGGAGCCTTACTACCTTATAAAAGCAAGATATGAGCCAGCAACAAATTGACAAAGACCAAACCCTTCTCTCAGCGACCAGAGCTCTAACACATCTCCAGCATCCAATCCACTCAACAAGATACTCAGTACCAGAGGATTCGATCAAGAACATATCTAGCCATCCTCAATCCGTAGCATGCATACGCAAAGCTCTCTTCTACCACAAGACTCTAATAAAGGCGCGATCACCGATGCTCCCATTACCTTCCATCGGTTGTCTGATCTGTCAATTGAGTAAGTATAGCCTGTACTCCCTGCCCATAATGGAAACCTGTATCGTTCGTCTCGCTCTCTCCAAGATAACCAAAACTGACGTTGGGGTGATCTAGGCTTCTACAAACTATCTGGTGCCTTGCTGCCAACATCACTCGCGGCATTCCGATCTAGATGAGAGGGATAGACATGAGAGTGCCTGGAGCTGGAAAGCTTTCAAGATCTGGGGATTAGGATCTGGTAAGCAAACTCATGCTCCAGAATTCGGTCATATGTAATAGGCATGGAGTCGGGAACTCTGTATAAGATCCGGGAGCCGGAGCATATTATGTTAAGTATTCTATTTCGTCTTAGGGTACTTCACAAGCGAGTGGTTCAATCTTTTTAGTATTATGTGTAAAATGTTTTATTACTACCAAACTACTAATTGAAAGAAGCTCCGTCCGAAACTCATCGTTTTAGAGTCTCTAATTATACGTACGAGCTGTGTGTAAAGGTGATCTACAAATACTACACTTCTGAGGAATTTGTGTTATTCCAAGGACGCCTTCTGGCTAATCTGCTACTACCACCTCTTCTTGCAGATTGTCACTACCAACAATCCTTTGTAAAACCTCCATAGCACTGGTTGATTCTCCTCTATCAATATTTACTCTCTTACGCTCGCGTTTGCGTTTGTTTCTAGCGTTTACAGCTTAATTGGGCGTTCTCGCTCGCTAGGATTGCAGCGTTGTGCATAGCCAAATTGCATCCCTTGACCAATTGATCAATCGCCTTGATTGTACGGTATGGCTATGATTGAGAGGTATATCGGACAAGCCCTTTAATTGCTTCGCTCTAATAGATTAATTTGACTGTATTGAGTGGTGTCTGGAGCCCAGAAAGTCAGGGAAGGTTGAGGAGGAGGTCACTACTTTATTGGCTGAATCAAACGCCAATCTTTCCAAAACCTCATTTGCGTTCAGCGGAACAAGTCCAGCTGCTTTGAACCCATTATGGATCGAATTTGGGCTGAATTAGATTGGGCGAACGCGCTGATATGTGTGTAAGAAGTCCTTGCCAATATGATGAATCCCCACCCGCATCTCGTTCAGCACCTCTTTGCCGTCCACGTTTTTGAGGGTTGAAGAACGACTAACTTCCAGAGGCTGTAGCAAGTGTGATGAATTCGGAGGCATACAAAGATTAGTGATATTATTTGCCTCGCAATATTGATCGAATTGGGCTGCATTGTGACTGCCATGACCGTCCACAATCAAGAGGCGTTTCATTCCAATTGTCTGCTGCCTCATATGCTTATCGAATTCTGTTTGTAACAAGTAAAAACCGAGTTAATCAGTAGCCCATCCGTGCTCGCTAACCTTTATATCTCAATCAGCGGGTACGGCTTCGAACCAGTGTCGTTGATAAAGCTTGCATTTGAATAGAACCAGCAGCAGAAGTGATCGTCCAGCTGCACTAACGCACTCGATTGCATTCACCCACTCTTGTTTTCAGGTTGTATAGAAATCAGCTTAATTCTATGTGATCCAGTCGCTAATTTGGCAGTAAAGATGACTCCCATTTGGAAGCCAGACTCATCGAAGTTGTACATGTCCACCACAATTCCATACTTTACAATTTTGTTTCTGACCAGCCGGAACCAAACTTGTATGTCCTCTGGATCTTCCCATTTAGCCCCAACATAGTCGCATTTGCGGTTGTAAGAGGATTGGAGCTCTGAGTGGCGTTTAATATAATTATGAGCCCTGTTCTTCCCAAGAGTAGGTTTGGGATTGGACGCGTTCGCACAGCGTTCTCCAAGTAATGTTACAGCCATTTCTAGTATGAGAGCTTGCGTAGGTGGTAGGACTCGTGGGTCCATATCCAGTATCCATTTTGATATAGTCAATTCTTCGGTAAGAGTGAGCTTCCGGTGAGCAGGTGGGTTGGAAGCTGGAGATGGTGTTCTACGGACGCGACGCGTCAAGGAAGTAAGAGGGACATCGTACGCAATTGCAGCAGCTTGCACGCTCCTGGTTTTTTTACGTTGATAGTTATGAACTGCAAAAATTCTTCAACCTTCAACTGAAGATATTCTAAGAGGTGGTTGTTGTAATATTAAGTGTTGAAGTTGGTTTGATAGTTGCGTATACGAAATAATGAACCACTCATTTGTGTAAACCACTGGCTTGTGAAGTACGTTAGGTGTTTCTAAAGCTCCTTGATCGGCTCCCAGCGCTCAGGTGTTCCTAACTATTAGAATACTGTAGTTGCATGCCAACTTCTTGGGTAGCTCTCGGAATCAACAGAGGTTCTAGAGGTGGTCTATACGATTATGATTACTTTGACTTCACTGACGAGGTGGACTTTTTGAGCACTTGGTATTTGGGCAGGACTGAGACGTTTCGTTGTGAATTGCAACCCAACCTACGAGATGGCTGATTATATGGCCCATGAAGTGCTTCCAACTACGTACGATGTCGAGGACTTCTCATTATTTGATATGGAGAGAACATGCTGAACAGCTTTTTGGCGCGAGGCTTCAAACTTGCGATTGAAGATTCTGAGTGCAGGAGATACGCGAGCTAGTACCACCCGCATCCGACTTAGTACCAAAGCCCCAGATAAATTGCATACCGCTGGAACAGATGGAGATCATTCGCGATACCAAGGTGGAATCCAAAGCTTTAATCTTGTGTAGGTACAAACAATGCTTGGATAGTGTGTCACGTACGTGTTGGGACGACATCTGGGACAGCGAAATTGGTTAAATCCTCAAATTCAACACTCTGAGCTCGTCGAAAAAGCTAGGCTCGCTACTCACGAGTGGGACGATGACTACATCAATTGACCGCCGCTGTTGTCATGTGTATATTGCGGAGATTCAAGATGCGTCCTTGCAACATCTTATTGGAGACAGGTAAAGCAGCAGTCAGCTCTGAGTTAGCACCGCTAAGTGACGAGGAGCTCGATAAATGGCTCGAGGACCTCGATCAATGATTGGCGCGGGCTGATAGTGTTGGTAGCATTTCGGTGGCTACGGTGATACACGTGTAGTAGTATAATCGTAGTTGGTGGTTCAATTGTGTCTCTCTTCTTCCTAAGTCTAAGTCTAAGCTATGAAGGATGGAGAGTCTGAATTCTGCTAAACCCGATCAGGAAATTGATGGATCCAATCAGACAGGAGTTGAAGCAGAGAAGGGGTCGGTGATCTTGCTCGGCGACTGAAAGGTACTGGTCTGCTTAGCTACATCTAGGGCGTACGAGTGTCATGTAGAGAAACAAACAATGACAAACTGAAGCACACTTTCTCAGCTTTCTCCATCAGCAGCAGATGACACTAGATAGGAGATGCGCCTTGGAAATCGTAGGTAGGAGCTGAATAGCACAGTGAAGCAATGACAGACTCTACGATCGTCCTACGCGCAGTTTCGATGGAAGTCCATTAGGAGGTTCTATCATAGCTCAAGTGATTCACATCTTTCCAAACTCTGTATACTGTACCATCTCACCGTCTCGCCTGGAAACAAATGCAGAACACTCAGCGAAGACATACACGCGTCAAAGAACTCCAAGCAACACAACGCGGCAGATCCGTATGCGAAATGTTTATCTCCCTCCCAAGAAACATGAACGACAAGTCCGGACAGATCCTCCAAGCAAGCAACGGCTGCCCGACGACTATATACGGATACACCGATCAGTGTCGTTGTAGGACATGAGTGAGATTTATGCATATCGCAACCTAGGTGAGCGGCGAAAGCTTCGAAGATGTCTTGGAACCCTGGTGGAGGTAGTGTTAAATATTGTATTGCGTGATATGCAGCGATGTATCGGAGAGGAAGAGGTGCTCGCTTGAGTTTTCTCTCCAAAATATCTGAGCTCACGGGGTTCCGACAGGCGTGACTGGCCGGCCACTCTAGGGAGGACGTGAAGCTGCCTAATGCTTGGGCCAAGCAAATGCAACGAAAGGGTCGCAAAATATCTGTTGCGATGGGCTGAAGAGGATGAGGCACTTGCTCTGGGCAGTCTCTGGCCAATGTAATTTCAGATAGAGCCAGTACCGCGTCATATTGTCGTCATGATGAAGGCATTTGAGCTATCAAATGAAATGTCCACCTGTTCGTGACTGCTTGACGTGTGCTGATCACCCTTTTGCACAGATCGAACAGGTGTACTTTCTTTCACATGGCATGATGGCAGCATTTTCCACAATTCACCGCTGCTAGGATTTCATCTATCATCTTCTCCACCATGGAAGGTGATCAATACTGGATCTTTCGGTGGGCTTTGTCGTCACCTGGGAACGAGTGGGCCGTAAGCGGTATGCATACATTATTTTAGTAAAGTGAGGCGAGAGGGCGCATGTGAAAATGTCGGAGGATGAGGAGTAATGTTTTCGAAGACGGTCAGACACTCGTATGTCCTGGCATCAAGAGTAGTTGCCACCCTCACCTTAGAAACATCGACGAGGTCACAACAACGTCAAGCAGAGGCGCAAACTCCTCAAAAAGGAAGTTTCGAAGCCTGCCAGAAACAAAATGAAAGGCAAAATAAGCTT
Organism: Calycina marina; assembly: GCA_019669825.1. Classification (NCBI taxonomy): domain Eukaryota; kingdom Fungi; phylum Ascomycota; class Leotiomycetes; order Helotiales; family Pezizellaceae; genus Calycina; species Calycina marina. The sequence goes on along the minus strand of MU253915.1, from coordinate 47,209 downwards.
AGGACTCGCGTGTTAATCATCCAAATTCCATCTTCTGATAGGCTGGAAGTGGAAACATGGAAGAAGACGTAAGCGAATGCTCAGGGGTTAGTGCCAAGAGGTACGCGTCGTCGTTCCAGGACCTCGGCCAACCATACCATCCATTGAACAACCGCGAAAGCAAAAGGGAAGGCGGCGTTGAGGGAGTATTCGTACGACTGCTTGGATGTTTCTTATGATTGAGATGAAGTGCTGGTCGTTTCCGTATCGCTGGGTCGGCCCCTGTATCGTGATATGAACTCGCGGACTGAGCTTTGGGCAGATTGCCACCTTTGATTTGTGATGCTCTGGAGATGTTGACGTGGTCTGGAGCGGCTAAGAGAGGGTCAAGGGAGACATGGGTGAAGATGGGGCGTTTGGTACGTTGCTGCCTACACTACAGATGCAGATATGGTTCATACTAGAGAGTACAGCAACCACGAGGCCAGATAGTGAAGATAAACGGGAGATGAGGCCCAAGGCAACGCCCAGAACAGATCTAACAGATCTAAATTCGTCACTTCGTCACTTCGGAGAAGATTGCGTAGTTGCGTGGCTCCAGGATCGAGATATGCGTTCCAGATCAGGAGCTCTGCAGCTCGAGTTTCATCCCCGAATACAAATCTTCAAATCACGAGAATGGTAGTATTTTCAAATCATATTATTTCCTTACGAAGTTTTGTTGACTTTGTGCCGCTTGCAAGCTTCCCACTCAGCTACCCGCTTCTCATAGTGTCCCCTGGGCCTTCGCACTTGCTCTTGCGACGCTTCGGGCGATACTTAGGAGTCTCGGTCTTCTCCTCTTCGTTCGGGTAAAACTCTAGCTTCTCGCACTTCTCGTATTAGTTGACCCAACATACAGCATGTAGTTTTACATAGCTGAGAGCTGGCTGTTCTTGAATATTCTCTGGGTTAAGCCGATGGCCACGCCCTCAAAGGATTCCTCCAATTCAGGTGTGACTTAGGTCAACATGTGATTCGTCTGTAACGTAAGACAGTATCCCAAAAGCCGATTAGAGGTTCCGGCCGGCATCTTCGCATATCTCTATAAACGTTGCGATACCGGCTCTCTTCGTTTTTGTCGAAGGAACGTAATCGTCGCGGTCTACAATATTCTTTCCTTCCAATTGACTTTTCCATACGTGAGTTGTAGGATCTATTACGAGTTTGTTGAATCATAATTACGTGTCAAAGTGTTTGTTGGTATGTTAATCAAGCTGTTTGGAAAGTGGTGAGGCTATGTAATGACGGTCAATTCGCTCGACACATGTTATTACAAACGTGCCAGTACCAAAGTACGGAGTAAGCTAAGACCCGATAAGTAAAATCGTCGATCCGGTCCAGTGATAGGACATGCTGGTACGCGGAGTTGGATTAATCGAGAGTGAGATTTTCGAATGCAATTCTTCCTGTTGGTTCAATTCAGCAGGGGCCGAGGAAATTCATGGTCTACATAATCACCCCCTTTCTCAGCCTATTGTTTTGGCATCAATAATACAAGTCAACATGTAGCTATGGCTCAACAAAGGCGTAATACGACCTACGATCCTCGTACCAAAAAGCAAATTTGAAAGAAAGCGAATGGGACCGCATCGTGTACGCTTTACAAATACGAAGAGAGAGCTGGTATTGCGACGCTAGGGGAGGTCTGCGAGGATGTTCGAATACCATGAACAAATGGCTCAAATTGGCTCAAAACGAGAGGATATCGGGTCTCCAAGTATGAGAAGGAGGCGCCCGAGGCCACAGATACTTGGAAGGAGGTCTCAGGTGTCTAAAGAGACCTGCAAATACTTGTGGAACAACAAAATCCGGTACAAAAACGCCTGCTAGACCAACAACTCAAATATCACAACACCGACGTTTTTCGGCAGCAACTCACCGCTAAAATCAAGGAGTGTAAGTACGGTGGTCAAGTTACCGAATGGCATATATAGGAAAGATTAAATCAGTTCGAAACAAGGAACGGTTTATATTCGGAAAAACAAACAAGCCAAAGCCCTCAATCGGATTCTGGGATACTGTTTAATTTACAGATGAATTGCATGTCGAGCCAAAGCAGATCCGGGTTTGAGGAGTTATTTTGGGAGAGGGCATATAATTGATCCTGAGAGTATACAGGACTGGCTGCTCTTGAGGGACTCGACTACTACATGCTGCAGGATGGATCTACTGGTACGGCAAATGCGAAAAACTAGTGTTACTCGGATGCGGCCAAAATCGAGACCCCTAAACCCGCCGAAGCCTCGTAAGAGCAAGTACGAAGGCCCAGGGAACACTATGAGAAGCGGGTAGCTGAGTGGGAAGTTGGCAAGCTGCACAACGTAGAGAAAAAGTCACTAGGTAATGATAGTATAACACCAAAGCATTATTCATAGCGGCTTCTACCTATATACATCAAAGCTATACAAGAAGCCAAAGTTCATGATCTTTCGAAGGTCTGGGTTCTACAGCAAGATGGCGATCCGAGTAGGCATTGGGATGGGGCTTGATCAGCTTCAGGAGATACTACAAGACGAATGGAAGAAGATCACTATAGATAAGGTTAGAGCTAGAGTCTCCGAAATGCCATATCTTTGCAAGGGCCCAATAGAGCATAGAGTAAAGCCTCTACGACGCAAATTGTGGTGGTCATAGCTAATATATACCTGTCTTTGCTATGACTACCTACAGAGAGCAAGCGGTGAGATTATGTAATGACCATGAATTCGCTCGACCCCTGTTGGTTGGTTCCACAGCATTAGGTACAGTCTGTGGCTGGCGAGGAACAGCGCAGACTTCTCTCGAGTACCGTATTCCGGCTGGCACTTTAGGTTGTTGATTGTTTGTTAATAACACTAGACTCTCGAGAGATTTTATATAGTAGAGCACCTCTTGTTCTGTGCAGCATTTGGAAGCAGTATGATACTGTAAGTATTGATATTGATAATCAATAGTGTGGTCTGATTGAATTGCGGAGTATTCAAAATATTGGGGAGTGGTGCCAATATTGCCAAGATTGCATACGCGCGTCGAAGTCTACAATTACAGAGCTGACGACGACCACAAACGACCAAGATCAAACTGGAGGCCATTGCCACTACAAAATTCCTCCATCTATTAAAAAACTACCATACTGCTCTGCTCATACCTCATTGTCGCCAGATCCTAATCTTCATTTTCGGTTATCTTTGATTGTTGTCGCTGTTCTTGGAGATGCTTGTTGCTATTTCCGCCTAATCAGTCCCTCCTTAGCCACGCCACCTTTCCCGGCTGTGTAAAGTCACAATCAAACATCCGCAACCTTCACCAGAATCAATCTTTAATCACTTCTGGTCACTTCAATCCATCACAACGACTACAAGAACCATACGCCAAACAGTCGACGTAGGTCGCATAGCGTTTATAGAGCGGTGCGAGCGTAGGGGAATAGAATAACCCGAATCCTTCGACACCACCCTCCACTACCAAGAGATGGATCCAAATGGACATAGCTCACGCGGCGGGGAGTACGACGAGCAATGGGCTAAGGGATTAACGCAACAATTTGAAGGGCTGTTAAGGACGAAGCGACTGAACGATCTGGACCGATCGCAATCAAGGAATCCATCACCAGCCCCTATAGAAAGAGTTTCATCCTCTAATCTGAGAGCATCTCAACAACCAACACAGTCATCTGGCTATCGGCCATCTACGTCGAGTGCAGTGCAAAACGCTGCGACCCCCCCATCATACGCCTCGCTGAGAAGTCTCCCAAAGACTCCCACGCCTCCAGCAGACGCTGTGTCGCAGAAATTCAGAAACCTAATGATATCGCTGTCATTAACACCAACAAAGTATGAGAATCCAGGGTTACTTGATGAGGCGCTGCAAGTCATTCCGCTGGATCGAGTATATGGAGAAGCAGAGGAGGAATCACAAGTGTTCCAGGTACAAGCTGAGAGTATGGGTGACGGAAGACAACCGGAATGGGGTTATCAGGATTGTGTTATTCGCGCCCTTTTGAGGTAAAGCCATTTTCAATGATGTAGTGAATTTTGTCTAACTTCGCTTAGGTGGTTTAAGCGATCGTTCTTCTCCTGGGTTAACAATCCTCCGTGTCCGGTCTGCTTTACACCAACAACGGCTTGTGGAATGACGCCCCCAACTCAGGAAGAGACTGCATATGGCGCTCTTCGGGTGGAGTTATACCAGTGCTCTGCCAGCGAATGTGGGGCTTACGAGCGATTCCCACGGTACGGTGATGTTTGGCGCTTACTGCAAACCCGCAAAGGAAGATGCGGAGAGTGGGCAAACTGCTTCAGCATGCTATGCAGGGCAGTCGGAGGACGAGTAAGATGGGTATGGAACCAGGAAGACCACGTCTGGACAGAGGTGTACTCGGAAATGCAGAAGCGATGGATCCACGTCGATGCATGCGAAGAATCCTGGGACAACCCACGGTTATACGCCGAGGGATGGGGTAAGCCTATGTCATACTGTATCGCGTTCTCCATCGATGGCGCAACAGACGTTACGAGACGATACGTGCGAAAGGTCGAGCAGTCCAAACCACGAGCGCGATGTCCTGAAGAGGTGTTACTCTACATTACGAATGAGATTCGAGCACTTCGACGATCCAACATGCTGAAGGACGAAAGATTTCGCCTCGAGAAAGAAGATGCTCTGGAGGATAACGAATTGAGAGGTTATGTTATCTCATCGATCACCCAATCAGTTGTGTCGGGCTTCAGACCTGGAAACTCATCTACGCCTCACCGCATCGCCCCTTCCGCTTCATCATCATCATGGGAAGATCAGAAAGTGCCGCCAGAGCAGCCTGGTAGAGTAAGTGGTAGTCAGGAATGGGTCAATGCCAGAAGAGAAGGTGGGCAAAGTCATCAACAGCCAGGATACCCTCACCCTCGCGATCCTTCTCAGCACGGACATTGAGAGCTTGATGGACGATAGATAGCCGTACTGCGATATCTACTCCAGCCACAAGACTTGCTGCAGATACACCCTGCAAGAAGCTTGCGATAGCATTATATCGTCAAGTGACAGTCGCTCACACACCATGGCAGCACACTAAGGCCTCGATTCGTACTGCCATCGCCCCACAAACACAACTTTGAGTCATGATTCATTTCTACCGGCTGACTTGATCTAACCCGTCATCCCCTCCAATATTGCAAAAATATTTATTGCCTGTTCACACAGGCCTGTACGGAGTACGATCTATGCATTATATACCTTCGAATCAGAGGTCATATACCCTCACGGCGTTCAGGAAGGAACACAATTTTATTCATAGGTGGACATTTGGGGGAGAGACTGTCAGTGACGGCAGCTGGCGTTCCGGTCTGGCCTAGAGATCACTTATCATGGTTACTACCATCTTTTTATTGTTCAGTCCTTGGAGAAACTGCATTGGTTGAAGCATTATGTCATAGGGAATGTTGGACAGAGGATGAGAAAGCAGTTGGGTAGCCAGCTGATCGCTGAGGAGGCTCAGTCGAAGACATGGACTGCATATAAAAGCTTAGGTAGTTTACGATGGCACTGAACAAGAAGCGGGGAGATTCAGCAATGTGTGGAGGCTAGCATAGTTACGAGAGATAAAAATATGACGATTGCCTCAAACAACCCAGATGTCCTTCTCTTCCGAGCAATGTTTGAGCGACCTGTATATACCCGACGCAATCCTTACCTAGGCACCTGAGATCTCGCTAAACACTAAAATTTGCCCTTAGCCACTTGACTTCACCTCAACAACACCATAATCACACAGACTAGGCAAGGCAACGATACCATCATACAAAGCCTCTTCATATCACATTGATCATCAATCCCAAGCTTGAAGAGCAATTCAAATCCTTCTTATATGAAGATTGACGCGCGTAGTCAGCCCGCATCAGAAAAATCTGTTCCGTGGTATCGTTAAGGTGCCTTAGTCCACTTTCCAAAATTGCTCAGGAGATATCTCTGTCGACAGGTTTCGGTATATTTTCTGCTCGATGCATTGAGGATATTAAGAGTCATGCCAACTCGTCGCTGCTACGCCGTGTAAAATGTTACACGGCGAATCGACTTCATCGCTGTATGGGTATGTCGCTGGTTTTCTGGGGGTTTTAGAGGCTGGAGAGGAGGATTGCCTTACGGATATCGATGCGTTGGTTTTGGTAGTGGGCGTTATGGATGGGGAGGCGGATTTGAATGTGGTACGGTGATTTTGAGTGAGGATACTGCTGTGAGTTTCTGAGATTACTTCTGGGTGAAAAGTTGAGATGGGATGATGAGAGGGAGAAAGAAGAGATAAGGAGAGTGCAAAGGTAGACGCGGACCTATGGATCATTCTTCATCAACTCAAGTAAACCTGAAGTTAGGTTCGGAGAAGACAGCGCGAGAAGGGGTCCATCGAAGAACAATCTAGACTGCACCGTCTCTTCATTCTGTAAAACATGGCAAAGGGAGAACTACAGTGTCTGATGATCTAACACAAAATCAGGTACGACACGCGATTCTCTGGTTAAAAACTATTGATAGACTATAAGCTACCTTGCACAGATCTCCTTTCAATGGCTGACAGCTGTTTACCCGCTGATGCAGATGGGAGTTGTGATTTTTGCTAGATACACATATCTCTCGAAGCTCTTCTCTTGTTAATAGATCTTAGTTCAGCCTCTTTACCTTCTTAGGGTTTATACTCTGCCCTATTTTAAGGATGCTTATGCAGATTTTCACTCCTGGAGAGAATCATGCTAAGCAAAAGGCAACACTTCGTGAGCCCTTCCTTTCATCCACTGCCGTCTCAGGAGCTTCTCGCTGATTACAGTTACAGGCTTAGGCCTCATATTCAGGTATCCTCGCCGCGTTTTTTCCCAGGCTCTGACGCCCGCTGGTTTCTATTCATGATTCTCTGTCTCAATGGCATAGACTGAGCTGCTTTAGAGCCTATCGCAGTTAAAGTTATCTCGGGCAACAGACGTGTGGGTATCTCGATCGAGGTACCGACGGCTGCGTGTAGTTTCTCAGGGAGCTGGCATACTGCAAGTAAGCTAGCGTTGGTGATAGTGGTGTCTAGAGGATGACATCGTGGATTGCCTGTTACGTTGGATAAAGCGATGCAGTTTCCAGGGGCGGAGATGCAAGGTGGAATTTCCGAGGAGGATTAGGTGTTAGTGGGAGCTTACGTAGGGACGGGACTGTTGTGCTGTAACGGTGGATAGAGATGTTGCTTATGATGAGGGCTGGAAGCTGGAGTAGTGGAGGTGTCAATGCTTCTGAGCATTTACCCATCCTACGGCAAGATTCGACGACCATCAGCAATCCAGAATATTGCGACAAAAAGGTAAGGTGAATGGATAAGCTTGCACGTTACGACCTTCCAGTTCTGGGCTTATCGACGTCATGATATTGTAACTGTATATATTACAAAGCGGACAGCGCTTCCAAATTTGTAATACCGCGTCTTATCCAACCGTAAAAGCGGTTGGTTCCAGCTCGGCAGAGTTGTTAAGCATCACACCTGCCTTCGGGTTTTATGATTGAGCTGTTCACCTATCCCCCAGTGCCCCTTTAAATCCTGCATTACTCATAGTTGTTTCTACGGTTATCACCTTCCAGTGATAGCTTGAATTTCGACAATAAATTCCCTTTGCATTGCTAGCTAAGAAGTTGATAACGGTTTGCACCTTTCCTTTGCTCTTTTTAGTTATTAGTGAGGTGCGGGTAGGGTATTATTGTTGTCGTTGAGATAGTGCCGCGGGTGATGCCAAGCCTTAGCTAGTATTGAGATGAGATCGAGAATTTGATCTTAGGCGACGCAACAGTTACGAGTAAGAGGCTCTGTAGATCAATGCAACGGATCAAACTCTTAGTCCCTGGAAGAAACAAGGAAGCTTTCTATAAAAACACTAGTATAAGAGAAGTCTCAACTCGTTTCGCTGTCTGTTGTAAACAACATCTATGCTGCGATACTTTTTCCCAGGTAAAGTAGCATGTAAAAACAATGACCACCATACCATGATATGCTATATGTGTGTATTGGATACTGTGTTATATCTTACAGATGCTCTCGTTAAAAAGCTCCGGACTTTCATCCCAAAGTGCAAAGTCTAGAAGTCGAGTTGAAATTGGTCCACAACCATTCCTCTCGTATCAAAACTATATGTTACTATGGTACATCCATACTCTTCAGGCAAATGCCACTCTGCAAGCAGGCACTCCATCCCATAATGCCACCAATTACGATACCAATCCTTACACTGTGGTAAGTGTTCTTCTCGGCCTGCACACCGCTCTCAAGGAAGATCTCAATCTGGCCATTCATCTTTGGTCTGATGTCCTCTAGTTACGAGGCAATGATGGCAACGTCACCAAATGCAGGTGAGGAGTACGCAACCTTTATAGAACTGCTGTTAGCGAGCTATTCAAGTCTCTGTAATTTGTAACGACTTACCTCATCCCTTCCACATAGCTTGGCACAAGAGCCTATAGGACGCAGCGAGGTACCTTCCACCCGCGTTATCATTCAAATTTTCGCCTCGCTTGAACGTATATGCAAATACGACGGCCCATGTCCTCATAGCAACCGCATTATCTTCTTGTCAGGGAAACACAGAGCAAGGTCGTACATGAGTAGTCAAAACGTCAACAAAGAGTTAAGCGTTGCAAAGCAAGCTCTGGAGAATTTTACAGAATCGTCCCGAGGAAGGATTAGCTCCCTCATTACAGCACGCTAAGATGCCTTTTCATATGACCCTTTCCCCCATTACACTTCTCGTGGGAAATCGCGACCAAGAGCATGGTTTGTGCGAGCTCTCTTCTCAATGCAACGATTATTGCCATCGGAATTTCGGCCGTTAATGTGCTCGTGATGTTCTTTCCTACAGGCTTGACTCCCTCCATGATGAAGTGATTTGCAACATAGAGAGATGTATTGTTTGAAAGATGTTGGCACAGATCAAATCGAAGGACCTTGAGAGGGAAGAAGAGTGATTAAGACACGCTCTGCCTCGCGACTAACTCGTGAGTTGAGACCCATTTGGATCTACCAGGCCCACGCAGGAAAATCTGGGGAATATTATGTTAGTGGCTTGGCTCCAAATAGATCCCGAATAGTGCCTGGGCATTCCTCGGGGAATGGAACGACCGGGAACGAAGAAATTCGAGCTCGCTTAAAAAGGGGTAATCTTCTCATAGCTGTATGTTATTGGCTATTCTGCCGACTGACCCATAACATTTGACAGACGCTCCAGGGAATTTACACTGGAAATCATCCGAATCCACGAAGTTATCATCCTCGTCTGCTGTGCACAGTGCTGTTCTATGAGAGACCCGGTCAATAATTAGAAGAATATGATTTTTGCACAGTAAACTTCACTCAACGCTTCCCACAACCTTAGTGTATTTCCATTTTGTGGAGAAGCCGGAAACCCATTCCTATGGCAAAGTCTATTTTCACTCCACACGGTAAGGCCCGAGATATTTGGAAATATTCCGCGTCAAAGCAGTGACAAAAGCGGAGTGCCTCAGCACTGCCATATTTTCCTTCTCTATGGAGCATGAACAGGTATTGTGGCGCATGGGACAGGCACATTTGACGACTGATGAGCTCGAAAATATCTCCTCCCACTACCTGTCTCCGTTTCTCCGACATAGTCATCAGTTGAGCTTGGTTGGTATAGTATTGTTTGAGCAGATCTAAGTATTCGAGCTTATCCCATTTCGAAGCTCGGACTGAATGCGCTTGTACTTTCCTTGCTTTAGTCACTCTTCATTTCATTGGGAAATATACAAGTCCATTCCACCCAGCTCAAACCTTTCCACCGTAAGTTCCACACTTGTTGCAACGTGGAACTGAAAGATGGAGCAGTCGTTCAGAAATACCTACGAACTGCCTTTGAGAAACGTAAATAACACGTTCCTCACGACGTCACCATCAGCGACTTGCGTTTCATCCGCGATGATTTCACAATCGACAAGTCTGGCTCCGAGTTGATTAACCACAGGTCTGGTATGAATGATTTCTTGGACGATTCAGAGCTCAAAGAAATTTGCTATCCAGAGGTTGTCGAGATTATGAAGAAAACGTAATTGATGCAGTGAATACCTTGACATTCTGCTCACTACTAGTAGAACCAAATGTGATGAAGTCCATATCGTCTCCTGTATGTGCCTCAAAACTACTTTCGCGGAAGCACAGAACGACGCAAGTGCCAAGGATACCCACTCCATCACATAGAGCCACCCAGCTGCAAGTTTTGCTTACCTCATTATAGCCATGTAAAGCTGATAATTGGTAGAGATTTGTTCACTTCGATCAGTCATAATGCGGCTCCAAGCAAATTCTATTCCTCAGCCTCCCAGGCGAGGAAGCAGAGCGACGCCTGAAGAAGGGCTGGGCATTGCCAATTTCTGGCAGATATTCGACAAGCGGGTCGACAAGAATCCTCTCGCGTTCATTGACTTCCGATCCAGCGACGGGAACGATCTCCGTACTGTGGTCGCCTACCTTAATTTGCCAGGTGCAGGTGAATACGGTTGTGTCAAATAACATGTCGCACAAGCCACGAGGCGAATATTCCTCTAATGGAGAGAATGTCGCGAGATACGAGGTCGCAAATATAGCCCACAGCCCAGGTCAGATGTGGTACTATACCGGCGATACGACAGCGGAGGAGGCAAGGGTTTTGAAGCTTTTCGATTCGAAGAACGATGGACGTGTGAAGTGTGCGGGCCATTCCTCGTTCCCACTCAATAACCACGATGATACCGCAGATCCAAGAACCAGTGTTGAGATTTGGTGCTTCTTGTTCCGGAATTTTGAAGAAACTGGGTAGATCGTTTGCTGGCCATTAGTGTAATATTGCGTGTACAATTCACTCATCTAGCACGTCATACCATACACGCGATACCACAATATGATGTTTCCATGCGATTATTTTCCATGTTGCTACTACCATAACACTGCTCTCAGCTCCTGTTGCGAGCCTGCTCTGGTCAGTGATTAATATCTCATGAATCCTCGCTCCCGTCACTCGCAACTTTGGAAATACAGTAGGTAGGGAAGGTGTCGAGCTGATCTCTTATCTCCCCTAAATTATCATTCGCATTTAGGGAGACTCATGATTTATTACTGGTGGGTTTTTAGAAGCAATTAAGAGCGAGATTATTCAGTATGTGCATTCTACCCTCCGCGCTTTAGCCAAGAGCATAAAGTCCTAGTATCGATGTTCAAGGGAGGACTTTTCTGAAGCTGTGCTGTACTGCGACTATCTACAAAATCCAATTCATCTGATATTCGTCTCCTTCGCCTCCACCAACACTGATACTGCGGAAAATCCCCAGTCGATATTTGACCACCGAGCCTGTGATATGGAGTAGTCACAGGCCTCCCACTAGAATTGACGCTAGAACAACCCTCCTACGCAGTGGCACGATATGAGGGTGAGAAAACCAGAATCCGGGGATTCCCACCCTCACACTGGAATGGCCTAACTTGTGGGGGAGAGGGACGCACTAGGAAATGTTTTGGAGAGAGGTGGCTCTGAGTTTATTTCCGCAGAAGATGGAATCTAGGGTGACTCCACTAGAGCAGAAGAGAATATACAAGCTACTAGGGTGTGGGTAATTAGCGATGGAGCATTGGAATCGTTAGGCAGAGCGTTCTGAATATGCCCATCGAAAGATGCCAGATGTAGACTGGACGGGGCTAGATCACACCTTCAACAGAGTGATATACTACTTTTCTGCAGATTCACATGTAAATTATCATATTCAGTTGCAGACAGAAATATTTTGCTTAAAGTATAAAATTCACTACTACTTCGATTGCTTCATCTTGGACAAAGTACACAGCAATAAGTCAGCATAAGTTCTGTCAGACCCCAGGAGCCAGACTACGACGTCATCGTCATCGGAGAAGGACTGTCGGGGTGCTATGCATGTTACAAGATGCACGAGCTGGGCGTAAAAGTGCAGATCTTAGAAGCCGGCACATCAGTCGGTAGAACCTGGTTCTGGAGTACGTTCCCTTTCCTCACCTCACTCATTATCCAGAAACCAATACAGCATAGATCGCTGTCTCGGCGCAGAGTACGGCTGCAAATCATACGCCTACGGCTTCTTCTTCTCGCAAGAAATTATCGACGAATGGAAATGGTCCGAGCACCTCGCAACTCAGGAAGAAACAGAACGGTACATCGGGTTTATATGCGACAAGTATCAGCTATGGAAGGACATGCAGTTCTACACTAGCGTCAGCAAGGCGCATTGGATGGCTGAGCGAGAATGCTGGAAGTTGACGAATGAGAATGGATGCGAGTATAACTCTAAGTTTCTTGCCACTGGAATTGGTTCGTTGAGCAATCCTACGTTGCCGAATATAGCGGGTGTCAATGACTTCAAGGGCCAGGCATTCCATACTTCTGGGTGGCCAGCTGATGCGGTGAAATTTGAGGGCAAGAATGTTGGGGTTACTGGTGTTTGTACGACCGCCATACAGATTATACCTGAAATCGCCAAAATGGCAAGAAGTCTGACAGTCTTTCAGCGGACACCGAATTGGGTAAGTGACTATCTGATATAATGCAAGCAACTTCTCTAACTTCATACCAGGCGATTCCACTCCACGACTCCAAAAGCGACGAAGAAGAGATGGAGATAATCCACAAAGGCTACCCAGAAATGCTGACGAGAATCAATGGTAAACGGCTCAACTTCATGCATGAGGGAGGGTATCGACGACTCCATCTGGGACTACACTCTTGAGGAAAGAGAGGCTTCCTGGGTGTACATCATGTACGTACGACCAGGCTTCGGCTTCCGGATGTCAAAGTATAAGGAAACGCTCGCCGATCTAAAAGCCAATGCGCTCGTCAGCAACTTCGATGTGAAGAAGATCAGACAGCGTTTTAAGAATCCGTGGACCGCCGATAAGCTGACTCCTAAGACTCATGGTAAGTACATCAATGGCACAATGAGGTGCTAGGATTGGCAGCTGCTAGGCTTTGAACTTCCCCGGGTACCACTGGAGACGAACTACTTTGAAGCTTACAACCAACCGAACGTGCGACTCATCGACCTCTTTGAGACACTCATAGAATGCACCAACAAGAGCCGAGTAAAGACATGAGAAGAAAAGTTCAAGTTAGACATGATCGTATATGTTACCGGCTTATCAGTCAGTACGTACTATCCATCCCAATTAAAATCAGTAACTGATCAGACCCCCAGTCACCTGTGTCCTTGAGGCTATAGGCTTCCGTGGCACCAACAACAATTGTCTGCTAGATCAGTGGGAGAACGGTCCCAGAACCTATCACACCTACGAGCGCACAAGATCACCTATATCGAAGCCACCGAGGACGGCGTACGTCCCTTCCCCTTCCACATAGCTAGTTAACGAGAAAAAAAAATCACAGGTCAACGAATGGACAGACCATGTCCACCAACCTGGCGAGGGCTTGCTGAGCAACACAGTGGATTCGTAGATGACTGGGGTCAACAAGATCATTCCTGGGAAACAGAAGCGTACGATTGCGTGGTACAGTGGTTCGGCGGCGAAGCTTCGTTTTCAGTGTAATGCGGTTGCGAGTGCGGACTATAATACCTTAAAGTTGGCATAGTGCGAGGGCAGGCCAAAGACCGTGTGAGCGCCAAATTTAGTGAATGCTACCAACGCCGCCTATAGTCGAGATAGTTGAGCAGTCGTTATATCGAGTGGCTCGGTTGTTTTTAGAGGTTTGTGAACACGCAGGTATATGTCGTTTTTGATTACCGTGTCGCAGAGATGTATTGGATGGATGAGAGACAAAGCATAGTTGTGAATAGCGTCCTGGGTGTTCATTAGTCTATCTCCAAGACTAACAACTGCAATACTCTAGGCCGGAGTCCCAACAATCCTCTATATACCACTCTCGATGTAGCGCTCCCATGCTGCTCGTACGGAGGATATCAATTTCCCGCCACCTTCCCAGCTTAAACGCCTTCCAATGCTGCAATGTGTATATATAATGCTGTGCCAGACGGACAAATTGAACATCAAATATCCTCGTTCTCCCAATCGCGCTCGAAAGTGGAATGCTTTCTGCCACCACTCAGATCGAGCTTCGTCAAGAACTCAGCTGGTACAGTAGGGATATACTTGCGCTCTCGTTCCCTGTTGAGACCTCCAAACCCAGATCCATAGCTCACAAGCATATCAGTGCTGGTTGGCAGTGAGAAAGGCAACATGAGCGCGGGATCCAGTAGAAGGTTCTCTGGAGCGTCGTCATCGTCCTCTTGAAGCTCTCCCAGCTTGCCGTTTAGTTCTGGCGTATCGAGAATTTGGGTTCTACCATTCTTCCGTGGAGGTGTGCTGGGTAGACCACCCACGATAGAGTTTCGCTGTCGCTCTTTGCGCAATTGGCTCTCTTTCTGTAGGTTGACCAAATATTTCATAGCACTTTTCGGTAAACCTTTCTCATTGACCTCGTGGCGGTAGTGCTTCACAGAGTGAATGAGTTGCTGGGAAGTAAGTCGTGTAAGTTGCTGAAGTGTGGCCACAAGAAACTCGAAATCTTCTGTTTGCGACGACAGAGTTTGTAACCATTGCAGCAACTGAATGAGAGGCGCAAGGTGCCGACTTGAAGAGTCTATGGTTGTCTCTCCGCTAGGACTCATAGATCCGTGTTCATAATGATCTGGCTTCCTGTTGTTTGCCCGTGCCCACTCCTCCAGAACAGATATGTTCATTCGAATTTGCATTGCTTTCGTCCGAGCCAGGTACTTTCTGTTAGACATGACTCGATTGAAGAGTTCCGCACCAAGCCAGTAGAACAGCTGCGCCATGATCTGGGAAGTGATGACCGAATGAATATCGTACAAATCAAGAACAAACAGGGTAGATGATAGCAGAGATGTTATCCTTTGTGGCGAAGGCTTTGCCTTCTGCTTTGGAGATGGCGGCCTAAACCTCTTCTCGCCCGACTCTTCTTTGACCTGCTTCTTCCTTTTGAAGATCTTCCATTCATTTTGGAATGCGATATCTTCGAATCCACCAATAACCTCGAAATCGAGTATAGCTGAATCTAAAACCTTGTCCATCCTCCTTTCCGCATCTCTGATGATAAGAATAAATATTTCGTTGATCAGTTCGGCCAACTGCTGCTGGAACTCAGAGGTCGATGCTGCGAGCCCCTGATCCTTCTTCAGGTAATGTAGAAGTAAGGTAGCGTTTGAGATCCAGAAAGCTAAAATTGTCATATCCCACTGATGTGTTTCTACGACATCGTTGATTTTGTCCATGGCACTGATCAGTAGGGCTGCCAGTAGCTCGTGACTTGCGTGGTAATGTGCATATCGCGCACTAAGAAACAATATGTTGGCCGGAACAGGCTTCTGAGAAGCGGAACGTTGGGGCGTCATGTCAGTGATGATTATATCGAGAATACGCCCGAGCTCGTTCTCCTGGAAAACGAACATCTGATCATGCAAACATCTGTTCCAGTCGAACTCCTGCTGCTCATCTTCCATCTCGGGCACCTTTCGACCGTGTTAAAATTGGCGCAAGGGAGTGTGTAGTGCTACATACCTCTGGCTCATCGTCTAGCCCAACAGCACCCAAGTCAACTTCTAGATCTCTTGCGCTTTCCATCATCATTCGCCGCCGCAGCTCATTTTCTGCCATCTCTTCCTCAAACTTATCTTGTGAGAACCCTGCATTATAGAAGTCATCTGTCACTCCAACGCTGCCGATGTGATACCCACTGTCATGCAAGTAACCAGATATATCACTATCAGGAGCTGCGAAATCGAACGCTGACCGGCCCGAAGATGACTTGACATCTGGAGATGCGCCGTGATCCAGCAAAGATTTGGCTATGTTTTTATGGCGGTTGGTCATTGCCCACATCAAAGCACTCCATTGGTTTCGATCCTGCTTGTCCACATTGGCTCCAGCTTTCAGAAGTGCCGTCACAACCGCATCGTGGCCGAAGCAACTTGCATATATTAAGGGAGGTGTACCTTCTTCGTCTGGCGCATTCACATCAACAAGGTCCTTTGACTTCCCACGGAGTATTCGTTGTATTCGCTCGACCTGTATTTAATGGTCAGAAGTTGTATCTCTGGTGCCATGATAAAAAATCCATAGGATCCACATACATCTCCGTTACTAGCTGCCATGTTGAGAGCCTTCTGCAGTATTTCCTTCTTCTCAGCTCCTGAAAGTTTATCATTACTTGCAACTGCCTCCTCGTCTTCTATAGCAGATCCATCGTCCCGGTGTGCCGCTTGCGCAGCCAGCATCTCCATCAAGCGGCTGTCGCCGTCGTCGACCTTTTGAGCCGGCTCATAGTCTGTCGTATTGAGTGAGAGATTGCCGAAATGCAGGGGTTTCGCGAGTACAGGTGCTGTCAAGAATTGAGATTGACCTGGCTGCGATTAGAGCTGCGATATTGCCCGAAAAATATGCCCATTCTCACCTTGCCACGCATCGTACATCTCAGTCTCTGCAGTATAGTGAGCGGGCCTTCTATCATCCAATGATCTGGGTAAATCATCTGGCAATTCGACTTTGGGCTTCGGTGGCTCTTGACCAAAGCCACCAATGTCCGCGCTGTCACCAATATCCATGGCAGGCCGTAACGTGGGACAGCTATGTGTATCCCATCTGTGATTCCTATGTGGTTCTGCTGTTGTGTTGACCCAAGGCTTTATATCTTTCTCAAGTGCCGATATAGTTGCGAATATTGAAATTGTACCCAAGGTGCACAATAAGGTCCCTAGTGGGTGTTGTTGAATGCCGAGCTGAGTGGGGCTCGAGTTTGAGGTTGAGCACTGAACTATATCCAAGTATTTTATAATAGAAACCTTATGCTGTTTTCATTGATCACCGTTTTCACAGTCGCAATATCTGAGTGGCAGCAGACTTGCAGTCGAAGGCAAAAGCCCCCATTAAGCTTTAGTCGATGATAGCTCACAGTAGACAGCTTTACAATGAGTCGGACACTCGTACGTCGTAGAATCTAGTTCAGTAGCCCCATATTGTCTCAAGCTCTTTGGTACATTCAAGGAATTAGTATGCCTACTATTATAGATTGGTATCGAGTTAGATACCCTGATAAGAAATTGTCCTTATAAATCCTTACACCTTACTGAGTGTGCCAGAAACCTTAAAAGAATGAGCTCTTCGGAGTGGGCTCTTGAATCAGACTTTTGGTAGTCTGGTCTTCAGATAGCTTATGATGATTCAAGATTATTGGAGAGCCCCTATCCTACCATTGAATCTATGTACTTCTCTTCCCCAGGACTCTAATTCTCTTGATACCTCCATCTGGAATCATGACCAGCTTTATATGAGTGAATGACTCTGTCTTGAGCAGCGAGTCGAACTCATGTTCCTTGTCAGCGCTGCACTTGCTGGGCTCCACCACATCAACCCATCCGTCTGCTAGTGCACCTGGCTCTCCTTCGCCAGTCCAGTGTATTGCTTCTACCTTGGCCTTCTGTGGAAAGTTGCCACGGAAGAAAGCCGTATCGACGATGAGCTTTTCGATCGTACCAGTAGTTCCAAGACGAATCATAGCCCAATCAACATGATCCTTTCCCCTTGATCTCGATGTCTCCCATCCATCACCCATATCCTTTCCACGACCAGGTAAAATCAGATTCGAGATCACGCCGAAGTGTTCATCACTGCAGGCAATAGCCACTCCTCCGTTCTGTGCTGCTGCGAGATCAAACACGGCCTCCTTGTCCTCGGGAAAGACAGGAACAGCGTGACCAAACAAACGAAACCTGGCAATACCACCATCTGGATACATATTCAGTCGTACATGCGTAAATGCTTTCGTCGTCGGCACCTTCAGCTTCCAACCAAAACGCTGAGAAGGGCCACATTCCTGTACACCAAGAATAGGCTCCCACTTCCCCTTCTCCCCTTTCCAGCTAATCACCTCCGCATCATCAGAACTGAAAACGCCTTCTACGGAGATAGCGGGAGCATTGTTGCCAGAGAAGAAAGTAGTGTCGACCTCGATGCCCTCTACGGTGCCTGACGCTACACCAAGCCGGATGACAACGTAGTCAAACAACTCAGGGTTATGTCTGCGTGTCTCCCAGCCGTCGTACCAGGCGCCTGAGTAGACCATCTTCCCAAGCTGCCTGATAGGTGGGGTAGGAGTGAGCAGGTTTGATGCCCCCGCAAACCATTCATCTGAGAATGACAGCACTTTTCCTCCCAATGCAGCAGAGACCAGATCTGGAAATGGATTAGCGTAGCTCCTGCATCTGGTACTGAATGCTTTTCGTCTGATTCTGCTGGTGGAAATACTTGGCTGCGTTGTGGTCTTCAAACTAAGCAGCTACCGTATCACGAGTCTTTCCAGCTCCGATATTAAGTGACGCAAAGGAGCGCCTGCCGGCCACACCACATCATGAGATTGCTGTAACTTACCAATGGTTGTGGAACGGAATGTTGCATCTATGGCATCGGAAGCGACTCGAGTCGCCTCGACATCTTCCAGTTTGTATTCTGTTTCGAAATTCATCTCTTGCTTATTTAATGGTTGTTTTGGCAAAATTAAAAGCAAATGCAGATCAACTTATGCGGTAGAAGACAGTAGTTCTTTCGAATTCGTTAGTGTCAAACCTTTCGGGCACATCCGCTTTGACCGCGGCCGCCGTGATCCTCATCTTCTACATGATCACGATACGAACAGACCTAGTCACCTGCAAACGTATCAGTGCTGCAATCCAACCAGCCATCTGTATTACGATGGCCCTCTCCATCGGATCAAACATACAAGCCTCGCTTACATTCACTTGTCTGTGATTGGATATGGCTGGCAATAGGCGTTAAGCATTAATAGGAGGGGCACATGGTGTGTGTAGGTATGGTAGGTGCCTAGTTCGTGCAAGCGTCATTGCATCTGAAGTTGCACCACTTGCATGTTTTCCAGGTGGCCTCTTGCATCACCTTCAAATTCCTATTAATAATACCTTCAGCCTCTTGAGACAGTTCCTCTCATTCTCTCCTTCCTCCTGTTCGTCCTTACTCCTTTGGATTTCCATAGCACTAAGAGAGGCATTCTCAAATTCAGAATGGCTTCTGCGACTGGAGTACCTCATGGTCTCAGCCATCAGGCTTCAGAAGACGAGCCACTGCTCGGAAGGCCGTATGAACATCTTTCATAGTTTAATCTGAGCTACTTGAGGAGCAGGGAGCCGCCTTCAGGAGATTGCAGACGTCCAGAGCGTACAACGATGGCACCTGAAGATGGCTCCGCTGCTCCTCGTCTTAAACTCACATTGGAGAGTCGTATTGGGAGAGATCTAATTCGTTCTATTAGAGGAGATGTTGCTCAAGAAGATGATCAGCCGATATACCACAACCTGTATACTGGTAAGCTTCCCCTACTCGGAGACGCAGACCTATTCTAACCGCCGCAGGCACCGCAATAATCGCACAGGCCGGTATCGTACTTCTTGTAGCCTCAATATGGGCCGGTATCTTCCTGCACAAGCTCATCCTCTTCTCCGCCCACCCCATACTCAACTCTGTTGGCGTCCTGCTGGTTGCAGAAGGCATTCTCATTCTCCAGCCAACCCATACCGCGGCCCAGAAACGACAAGGCACACTCTGGCATTTCGGCCTGGTGAATGCTGGTATCGATCTCCTCATCGCTGGACTCATTCTAGTCGTTTACAACAAAGTGTCCACCAAGCATGCACACTTCGAGTCGCCGCATGCGATCCTGGGGTTGATTACGTATATTGTTATTGCGATCCAAGCTTTCGTGGGCTTCACGCAGTACTTCGTACCGAAGCTGTATGGGAGCGTGGACAAGGCGAAGTCGATCTACAAGTGGCACAGGATTAGTGGATATGTTGTCCTCGCCCTGCTGCTGGCGACTGTGGCCGCAGCGACGCAAGTCGGCTACAACAAGAACGTTCTGAACATCAAGCTCTGGGCTATCCTGCTAGCTGCTGTGTTGATACTGGTGGGAATCATTCCTAGGATCAAGAAGCAGAAGCTGGGTCTGGTGAAGGCAGATCCTCAGGCTAGCGGTAGCTTTGGTAATTAGCTTGTGAAGGGACCCTATGTCTGGAAGTGGAAAATGGTCGGGATGGTAGACGGGAGACGGTGGATGATATTAAGGGATGTTTCATCCCTTCAATTGTTTAAGAATGGGATTCTGTGATGGGTCGCATGTGCTAATGTTGCATCAAAAGGTCCAAGTTAGGTGACTTGAAAGTCTGGGATAACTTGAAGTGATATTGTATTCCCAAATTTCATTTTTCTGCTTCTTGTGACACAATATTCGAGGAAGGGGGAAAGCTGTTGAGGTGTTGCAAATCTCACCCGCCACATTAAGGTATTCCACCATACCAATTGCTTAGCTATTCGTCTTCGTCTTCGTCTTCGTCTTCATTGCACAGACCTAAAATGTTTACCCGCCATCCTATAAGTTCTCGGACCTCTGGCAACGAACATTTAGAATAGCTACGATTCATTATTAATGATCCATTTGAGTGTTGCATTAACATAGAGCTAGCCTTCTTGCCCCATGAGCCGAATAGATATCTCTCAGGTAGTATGTTCTCCTGTATCTCCCTCCTAGTCCCTTCCACAAGGTGTACAATTCATAACACAGCCAGAATACTTGTTAGCTTGTAAACAAGATATGTTCTTTGAATTTGTTAATATAAAAAAACCCTAGTCGTCTTCAAGTTGGGTGTACTTATAATTTAATTCACCATTTGCATGTTTTGTCTCACTTAAACATTTCCATCTATACATTTCCCAGGCTGAATCCGTCATAAAAAACGCCGATCCCGCTATTACATATCAGGCACGCTCCACCCTGCGATCAACAGCTAGCTAGCTACGCGGACATTGCAACGCCAAATATTACTCCATACACACAATAGCCTTTTGTTCCCACTTTCTGTGTCGCTTCTCTCCACCAACGACATGGAGACTTCGCACTCTGGCAATATCAGAACAACCTCTATCGCCAGATCCTCCTCAACTTCATTAGATGAGGGCTTTCTAACGCTCCCATACTACAAGACGACTGCTGGCAAACCTCCTATATCTGTAACGGTTGCGCCGCCTCGCACGCCGCCTCGCACGCCGCCTCGCACACCGCCAGAAGCCCTTCACCCTGCTTTGCGCAAGCGACCGGCCAGTGAGCTGGGGGAGAAGGAGGAGACGAAGAGAGACTCTGCAGCACCTTCGACGAGCTCCAAGGAGCGCGACAGCTCTGTCAACACGTACGAGGACGACCTGTCGACTTTCCTTGAAACCTCAATCAATTTTGGCCCCTTGTCGCAATCGACAGCAGCAAGTGCGTCGCAGACATCTGCGAGCCAAGTAGCTGCTGCCGTCCCCAAAATGTCAATATCACCTAAGAGCGAGAGTGTTGGTTCTGGCGGTCTAAGCAAATGGAGAAAACCTAGCTTGAAGTCCGACAAGCTCCCACAAACACCTGAAAGAACGAAGTCTGCATCCTCCGACAGCCCGTTCTCCCTTATGACACCCATACCTACGGAGAGTTTACTGGAGGAGGACTTTATGGGTCAATTGTCTTTCTCGAAACGCGGCAGTGTTATGCTTGGTGGAAAGAAAGCTGTGGGTGGGCATGAGCGCCTCAGTGGCGGCAGAAGGTAGGCTTGAGAAGCTTCATAAACGACTGAAATGCTGACGGATACGCAGGATGCCTAGTTTCTCACTATTGGTCACACCCAATCCGACAGCTATGTCTGAAGAAGACGAGCTGAAGTCGCAACAAGTGCGGCATATGTATGAGTCCGGCATGGAAATCGACTGGAGGGAAGGAAAAGAGTCACCCACGACAAGTCAGAATACAGGAAAGCAGAACATCCCAGACAGTGTTGTTGAAGGTGTACCGAGAAGTAGCGGGCTTCTAGCACCTGGAACGGCTTCGCAGAGACCAGAAAGCGCACTTTCAGTACGGAGTGAACACGAACTAGCTGGTGGAATCGAGGACTGGGAGGACGTTGACGGTTATGATGTTGATAGATATGGATTCATCAGTCTGCGCCGGAGATCATCCAAGATGGGAGAGCCTGAGCCAAGACCTCCTCAACGAGTCTCCACGATATTGATGCTAGCATCAGAAACTCCGAGGAAGAGAAGGAGCTTCGGTAGATATGCATCAACCAGAAAGAGTCCAGGTCGGAAGAAGTCGACTCGATCTTTGCGGTCTCAGAACACGCAGAAGACTACAAATTCGACCAGAAGCAATCGATCCGGATTCCGCGCTGCTACAAACAGACTTCCAGGTAATAGAGATAGACGATGGATGGACGAAGCGGGAGATATGCTTACGCTTCCTCCTGGGCTATCGGATATTGCTGAAGACATAGAAGGAGGGAAGGCAGCTGATGCACTGAAGACGAAAGAATGGGAGCGTACCGAGAAGTGGAGAAAGATGGCGAAAATTGTCAAGACGGGACCAGATGGGCAGGGAATGAACTTTGAATTCGATACTCAGAGTTCGAAGCTGATCGATCGCACGTGGAAGGGAATTCCGGATAGGTGGCGTTCTGCGGCTTGGTTTTCCTTCTTGAATACGTCAGCAAAGAGGAGAAAAGACAGCCCGACGGTTGAACAGCTTATCGAGGCGTTTCATAGGCTGCAGGACCAAGCTTCAGCCGACGATATGCAGATTGATATTGATGTTCCTCGGACTATCAACAGTCATATCATGTTTAGAAAGCGCTACCGTGGCGGACAACGTTTAATGTTCCGAGTGCTTCATGCGCTGGCGTTGTTCTTTCCAGGAACTGGATATGTTCAGGGTATGGCTTCTTTGGCCGCGACGCTCTTGTGCTATTACGATGAGGAGAAGTGTTTTATCATGTTGACACGGATGTGGACCTTAAGAGGCCTTGATAAGCTATACGAAGCAGGATTTGCGGGGCTGATGGCCGCGTTGGAAGAATTTCGGAAGCATTGGATCAACGGGGGTGAGGTATCACAGAAGCTTGTGAGTGCTTGTCCGTGTTGTCAAGAATTCAACATTGCTAACATCGACCAGGATGAGCTGAACATCGAGCCAACAGCATACGGCACTCGCTGGTATCTTACACTGTTCAACTATTCCATTCCTTTTCCAGCACAGCTCAGAGTCTGGGACGTCTTCATGCTTCTTGGAGACTCGGACTTGGCAATCGTCACCACTGAGCGTCCTTTCGGAAGCGGATTAGATGTGATTCATGCTACTAGCGCTGCGCTTATCGATGGCACGAGAGAGATCCTTCTTGACAGCGACTTCGAGAACGCCATGAAAGCACTGACGAGCTGGATACCCGTTAAGGATGAGGATCTGCTGATGAAAGTCACGAGAGCAGAGTGGAAACTGCACCGAGGGAAGAAGAGCTGAGAGTTGACTACAAGAAAATCGATGATGTCAGCAACAGCATCCGCCACCCCACAGCGACATGTGTCAACAAACCACACACTTCACCCAATTTTTCGTTGTCCCCGCTCGAGAACGACCTGTACCAACACAGATTTGCCCTATCTGGTTTTGTCTTACATTGCACTATACCATGCGGCAGAGTTTTTTTTCATTTCTCAAAATTGTGTGCTCCGGCGTTTGGTGGGCATACACAGCAGTGCTCTAATCGTAACCACTTCATTAATATCAACGAACGAAGTCAGTTGAGTACCTGGAGGGGGAAAGCTTTTATACGGCAGGAGGCGAAATATTAGAAAATAGGCGATAGAAGAGTGACATTCGCATTTGAGCGATGGCTACGCGTAATACCCCGTTTGGAACTTTACGATACGATACCCCAGGTTGCATGTCGCGCTTTGCGATGTTGAATGGAAGATTTATATTGCGATCACACACGCTCTTTCAACAGTTTAGGTCTTGATGTTGTGATTTGCTGAACATATCTGTGTCTGTTGCGTTTCATAGCAGCTCGGACATCGTATATATCCTACGCTTGTCTTGCGTGCTTGACACGGCAAGTGGTGTAGATTACACAGTTTCTACTTACCTAGATTAGCAAGCCTTTGCGGGAGCATCCGACTTCAAGTGGGCTTCCCTTCTACCATTATGAAGGGACCGATCTCTATAGTCTTGAAACGCGATTCGCAATCACAACGACCACAAGCTTTGGCTGCTCCAGTGATGTTCGAAATCCTAGACGATCTCGTAGAGTTGAGCAGGCTTCTGTTCTTTGCAATACACTCCGCACAACATCGGGTTTGAGCAAAAGCTGTTCTTAATGTGGGAGGTCGAGGTCGTAGGTGCCTGGGCAAATAGCGCCTGGCATGTCTGACCATATGAGTCTGGAACTCCAGTACGCCTCCTTAGGCCGCACGGCGTGCGTTGTGTGTAAAAGGGCGTTCTTGGGCTGGGTCTTGTGCAGGTGTGTGTGCGGCAGCATGTCTAGAGAGGTATGCAGAGCAGATATGTGGTGGACTCACATACAGTGCGTGGGTGTGGATTAGTCGTTATGGAGCTCTCGAGAAGGCCGATATGACGAGTGTGCTATCAGCTATCCACCGGATTTTGCTCAGAGGTTTGTAGGGCTACGGGATCAAGAAGATTCGATTTCTGCCACAATACGAGTTGTCTGGGGTACGCTGTAGCAATCATGGCTCAAAGGCGCTACAGGGCGTTCAAGGATTTGTCTTCATAGTTATTCGGTCGAGTCATCTGTGACCTATTCTCCATGTTGGGAAAGCTATACTGTTCAGTCTCTCAGTCGAGACTCCCTCCCTCAGGAGTTGATACTATGGCCGGCATTTTGTAGAACAACGGAACTACCACCTCCTAGAAAGGACTATAGCTGGATGCTATAATGTCTTCAGGTGTCTTAGTACTATATCATCTCCTAACGTTCTTAGATGCAGTGTACCATATCATTATATCGTCGAGATTGATAGTCTCTTTTCCCATACATGTAATGTGGTGCGGGTCAAGTGGGGAATGAGAGAATTTCCAGGCATCTCGTAGTATCGTCTCCCGTTGGTCTTGGATGCCTGTAGCATATGAGAGCCGAAAAGATTCGATACACCTTGATAGCATGGAGAATGATATCGCCTTATTCAGCACCACTTCTACCGTGAGCTACGACAACACTTCTCGCTTCCACCTGCGCCGTCCTCGAACACTACACCTTTTCTGGTGTCCGAGTTCATTCATACATACCTGACTGTGTTGCAAGTAAGGAGCAGCTAGCGTATATTCATTTTCTGCTCTGACTATTAAATTTAGAGTTGCGTCCGCATGTGCAGTTTATTTACAAGCACCAGATTTTACCATCTTGCTGCGAGTGTACTAGAATTCTGTTTCTTTGGGTTAGCAACATGCAGATAAGTTTTGGGTACATTGTGTAGGAAGTTGAAAATCGGCTTCTTTGACGAACAGCTTCTGTATCCGGGTTCTTATGACTTCCCTTCTTAGCGGCCTTCCATAACTTCTATCTAGCTTCGTCTTGGATTCGCAGATGGGGAACGACGGGACATCAGTGAGTGCAGTTTTACATAGCAGTGCAGAAAAGGGTTACGGCAAAAATGCGGTTGACTTGCCGATGTAGAGATTGAGAAGTGTTCCCCGAGGTAGCTAGTTATACACCCACCTGACTTTCCGTTGGAATGGGAATGAACATCATGCCTTCGCCCGGCTTGTGACTTCGACTTCGCTTAACTAAAGGGGACGATCTTTTCCTCTGAAAGAAACCCTTGATCAGGCCAGTAGTATTTTCTGCGGAAATCCTGTTGCGCAAAGTAGAGTCCAGGTGGCTGTATAGCTGCCTTTAGTTTCGTTTTGGTAGAAGGGCAAGACAAGGTCGATGACGCCTACACAAAACCACAGAATGGCCGTGGCTTCAGTTGAGAGGCTTCGGAGGCTAACGCCGTCACTTTCCCGGCTGGGCTTGAAATATTGCTGATCGAGGACCAAAGAAGAAGGAGCTTGTTATAAAGCATAGACTGCAGTGGTAACATAGTTTACCGTGATATCGTTTGCTTGACTGCTTGCCCGTTTGCCTGTTTTCCAGCTATGCTACGTTACGATGCAGACCTCGCGCAAGTGGCTTTCAGCAGGCCCTGAGAAAGAATGTACGAAGGGAAGAGAATCCGCAGTCAGGTCGCGCTTAATGTTGACCAAGACCGGCCTCGCTCGAATCAGTGGCTAAAGGAGTCGAGCGAGGCACGTTATAGAGATGCCGCCGCTGCCGCTTATTATAGAAGGCTCCCCGTCTTGAGAGACCGAAACCACGCTGGACTTGTGGCGCATGCGTGGGCTATGATATGGTGCGCTGCAGACGAAGATCTTCCGTAACGCCAATCGCCTTTGCTTGTCGCATACTTGTGGCTGTGGCTTGAGAGGCCGGGTGGAAAAGGAAGTGTACGTACTGTACAATGCCTTCCCAATTCACAATGAGCTGATACTTCGTACTGCACACTTTGTCGATGAGGACCAAGCTATGTTTGCTAACCATCACTGCTGCAAAGGCACATCAACCCAGCTCGCCGACGCTCGCCCATTATTTCATGTTGTAGCATGCAATTCGATCAAGGATTACCCTCCCTTATGCTTCTTCTGCTGCGGTGAGTGCGACTGGGCATCAAGTCCATGTCGTATTCCAACAGGGAAGACAGTAGATTTAAGTTTTCAATTTCGCGAGTTGCGTGCATGTATTTCCGTCGCGCTGTCTTGGACTCGGAACTGCTCGGTGCTGCACTAAGCCAAACAGAGCCACAGCTGTGATCCCAGGCCTCTATGTCGTGGCTAGAAAGGTACCTGTCACTACTCCGCTGTGTCGGCTAGGTCCGAAGGAGCTTAGCAGAGAGGAGCCACCCATGCCAGATCTCATGTTCGGCTAGGTCAGAAGGAGCCTAGCCACTGGCTGGCATGAGCAAAATACCCTTCTTCTTCTTGCTCTTGCTCTTGCTCTTGCTCTTGTGTCTCAAAACTACTGCCCTGTTTCCACCCTCTGCCACTACACAAGCGCGCTGTGCTATGCCTGCCACAGCCTGTGCTGACCTAAGCCCCAATCCGGGGGATGCTAGTAGTAGACGAAACGGGAATCACCAAGGTATGCAGCGGGCATGGAAGTAACGCAACAGCATTTTACCTTGTAGAATGGCCTCTCCTGCGTGCATGAGATGATTGGCAAACGCACTCCACTTCCCAGCGTCTACAGCCTGGCTAGGGTTCCTTTCCTTCGTGGCAGGCTAGCAGCACACATACTCCGTAGCTATCCATACAGTGGCAGTATTTCCAAGGTCTTCTTGCGCTTGTGGGATAATACCAAACACACACGATTACTTGCAGCCACCTGGTCCCGCTTACTGTCTGGCCAAGCATGCAACTAGACAACTTCGGACCAAACGACTCTTTACCACTCATACGCGACAGGCAACCTTCCTCACCTTACCGTTTAGGAGCTTTTGCCCGTTTTGGACTGCCACGAACGAAGCATCGCGTTTCAAGGTGGACAGTGGAAATAAAAACGGATCGGGCGCCACAGCGTCCTAATTGGGAGACGTAGATGGGCGAAGATCGTTCAACTGGCTCCTCTCTCGTATGCTCTCTTGATCCTCACTTGTATCCTCTCTTGCTTCCCCTCTCTTTATACGCAAGAGACCGGGCATAGCGGGCACATAGGGCATATAGGGCATACAAGGCATACAAGAAAGGCCTTTCGACACAACGATCTATAACCTATAAATGAAATAGGGCCGGTTCTACCTCCATTCTTCAGTCTCTTTCGTAGCGGCCCATTCAGTGGCCCCTGCAGCTGCTCATCAAACAAGTCCGCTTATTCGACCACTTTAAAGCCATTTGATGATTTGCATGCTGGTATATTGTATACCAACATCTTGGATCTAATGACTAGCTGGGAGATTACCGCCTCTACCGTCTTACCGTAGCTACCCAGAGCAAGCTTTGCAAAAAACTTGTCCAAAGATTTGGTCCCAGCAAGTGTTGAAGAGTTCCATCATCCATTCACTCGACACTCCCTCTACTTCGACTTCAACTTCGACTTCGACTTCCGCTTCCACTTCCACTTCCACTTCCACCTCCCCTTCCACCTCCCCTTCTACTTCCCCTTCCACTTCCACTTCCACCTCCCCTTCCACTTCCACCTCCCCTTCCACTTCCCCTTCCACTTCCACTCCCACTCCCACTCCCACTCCCACTCCCACTCTCACTCCCAAATTGCCCCGCATGCAGACATACCGCATAATTACCCATCATTCTGCTATTACGGCTTATTACATTCACACAGAAACTGGATCCAATTACAGCCCAGCGCTCCACATAAACCACGCACGTTCGCCGTTCTGGGAACGAGATCGTAAGACCAAGTACTCGTAGATCTCCGTGCAGCCCAGCAAATTGGCCGGCCTAGCTCCAATTTATTACAAACCCCTCCAGTCTGGCAGTTCCAGCCCCACCGAGATTTCTTCTTATGCATGTTAGTAGTTATTAGAGCACCAGTTCCTTGTACCTTTCTGGAGACGAGCGGGCCGTTGTGGAGGGGATAAAACACTCGACATAAGTCATCTCTCCCCACTACTCTACCCTTTGTGAGGACTTCTGGCGTCCCGCCGTCTCTGTATATCTTCACCCTCACTCACCAGACCACTTCTATGTTTTGCATCTCACTGTCCTGATCGTTGCTCGTCATCATGTTACTAAACATTAGGCAGCCAACTACTCAGCTATACAAGTCGTTACATGAATATACTCCACCCACTCCTCCAGCAACGTCTCGCTTCTCTCCTGTCATTCCCTTCACATCGGCTGGCCAAAAGACTCTTCCCCCTGTCTCAAGCACAGGCTCAGTGACAGACTCAGTGACAGAGCAGATGTCCACACACCACCGAGGCTTACCTCCCCCACCGGGTCTGGCCCTACCGCATACTCAGCAAAGCCTCCCACAGTCCAGTCAACAGTTACAGAATCCAGCTCAACCCCCATTGAGTCAGCCTATGGGACAATTGCCTGCCCCGCCCCAACAATGGCAAGGTACTGAGGAGTCTATGAGAAATTGGCTTCATGCTAAAGCCGAAGAGGACAAGAGGAAGCAGGAGGAAGAGAAGACTCGACAGGAAACTCTACGATTGGAACAGCGGAAAATTGAGCAGGAAATTCTGAGAGCATCGTTGAACGGAGGGATACCTCCGTACATGATCCCAATGGTATTCGCTGGTATGGGTGCTGGAAACCTACCACATGCGAGTCTAGACTGGGCCCAGCATTACATGGCTCAAGCTCAACAACTTCAGCCACCGCAGCCTCAACCGCTACTTGCCTCTTCGCAGAATCAGCAGTCTCCGGAACATCTGCTGAACAGAGATTTTCACGCAGGTCCGCAGTCTTTTGGCCAGCAGCAGGCAACAGTAACGTTGTCATCTACTCCAGTTGGAGGACCCGTTCAGCAGAGTGGGACAGGATTTCCAGCAGGCCTCCAGGATTCTCCTTCTTCGAAGATTCGGCAAATAGCCCAGGCTAAGATTAGTGGTCAGACACAAGCAACTCAATTGCCTAGATTGAACACTGGTGAGATGCACATCCAAGGTCCTCCAAACGGTCCTCAAATGCAGATCATACCCGGCCAACCTGGCCATCCGTTGCAGCAGTCGCAAACTGTTAGACAGCAAGAGCATCCATCGCCTTCGATTTATTTCCATCATTGGCAGCCACCTATGTCTCAAGTTAGTACCAGTAGCGGTGCCCAACCTACCCCACTCACAGGCAAGCACTTGACTCGTATCAGAATTGGACATGTTTGCTGATACTTCATAGAGCAGACAAATTCGCCAAAGAAGCGAAAAGCGACTGGACCCCAGCAAGCACCTCCTCCCCCTACTTCACAGCCACAGTACACCTCACCCTCATACTCACAGCCTGGATCTTCCGTCTCCAATACTCCTCAAAGCCAGCGAAGGGGACATTCCAGACAAAGAAGTGACATGTCACCGGAAGGCCGCCAGCAGCATCTAGAGAGCAATTATGCAACCCAAGATCCGGAGGGGCTTCCCGAGGCGAGCCGACCAGGGCCCAGCGAGCCACCACGAAGGTCCGGACATAGTGTTTCCTCGCTTCTGGGACAGAGCAGCGACACACGTCCACAGCAGCATCAGCATCACACCGCCGAGCAGGAATCGAGGCACGACGAACCACGGCAATTGTCACCCGAAGAAGACTCACGACGTACAAAAATGATCAAGCGAGACGGTTCAAGAAACTAGAAGTAATTTCCCGCCAGGAAAGAGCGAGAATTTAGGCAGAATTTGTTTTCTTTCACGGCCAGGTTATGATCCAAAACCATACAACCCAAGACACTTTCACTTCAATCTGTATTGTTTGCGATATCCGGCTATATCAACCCACACACTAGGGCATCTATTCTCATTCGGTGGTGGCAAATGTCCAGATACCCTTTGTTGCGCTTTTCTCTGGATCCCGATTACGTTCACATTCACACTAGGGTTTGACGGTGCGTAAGCAAGCTGTCTTTGTATATAACTTGCTCTCCTTTGGGCCGGCGGCGGCCACGGATAAATTTTTGTACCACCATATAGGATCAACATTATTTATAGGATGGTGGGACCAGGATATCCTGTGTGTAGGTGGGAGGGGGATAAATGATTGGGGGGAACTGCAGATATGAGGTGGTAGATCTCCAAGAACCCTGCTGTATATATTGCACTATCAGAGACTTACAATGAGAGTAAGCCTCAAAGGTGTAAAACTTCTTGGCTTATCGATGTCTCGTCATTTCTCGAGGTCCAAGTAAACACAACATGTCATCCCATTCCATCCCATTCCATCCCATCCCATGTGACTACCCGCAAGTGGAAATTGCGCGCCATGTGCCAAATAATAGACAAGCTGCGCTCTGTCCGTTCTGTTCGTAGCGAGCCTTATTATTAGAAGCCGCACTATGGCTGGGGACGAACTGGTAGTGCAAGTTCAAGAGCGCGGACATGCGATGCTGCTGGTACGCTAGACGAAGAAATGTTTATGTTTTGTTTTGGCACACCCGGAATGCTACGGTACTGTGACAGGGATTTTCGATCCAGATGGAGCATCATTCTCTAGAGCCCATTACTCCATCACATCTGATCATTGGAAGGCGCGTCATCGTAATGACAGATACTGAGTCGAGTCTGGGAACAGAGAAAATGAAGTATTTCCGCAAGTTGCGAGGCGAAACCGCTGGATATTCGCTGCCGCGCTTTTGCTCGGTCGTTGATTTTGTTGTGATGCCAATTTCCAATCTGCAATGCACGCTGGAAAGGGGTCTGGGGTGTCAGGCTTAACAGCGCAAATCTGCTCGTGATATCTCCGAGTTGATGTATCCATAATTGCCAACAAGCTGGGCCCATGCAAGGTTACTGCTGCCGCGAGGGTAGGATGGTCGACCGCAATGTCAATCACACTACCACCTAAGCGAACCATCTGGAGCTGCCAGTTCTCGACAAGTCTTGTTTCCAGAATAGGCATGCAAAGCCGATCTGCAGAGGAGCCACATTCGGCTCGTATACCTTGGTGCCAGTCCTCAAGTACCTTTATGATTCTATGGTAAGTTGCGTTTGAGCCACAGGCAAGAGGGGAGGGTTGCATCGGTTGTCGTAAAGATGAGATGAATTTGCACATGTGGGCAAATTGACACCTTATATTACAGGTAGGGTACAGCACATAGCTTCAACAAGTGATTGAGTATTCTGAATCACCAGATCCGATTTACGCTATCTGCGTTTCAGGTAGAGGGGAGTAACGTGATGGGCGTCGACAGGCCCTCGACTTATCGTGGGTTGGTATCCACCGTCATATTGCCAAATTGGGAGCCAATGTACTTCATATTACATCGCATTTGAGGTAGGGTTTATTTGATAGCCTGAATGGCTTGGAAAAGCGAGGCGGGAAGCTGTATGCTTGGCGATATAGGACTCGAGAGGGTGGTTTGTTTGACGGCTACCAACACTGCAGAGTGGAGTGAGATACTTCTGATCCTGTTCTGTGCTTGATTTGACTTCAATGCAGCTCAACACATGCTATGGCTCTACCGAGCAGAATGAGGGATGATCATGCCCACAGAGCAAGACAAACGCGTCTTCGTAGCCTTAACAACAATGACCATGGTAAGCAATCACGCTATGGACTCTACTTTTTCTCGGCAAACCCGCACCGACGCATTCGTGTGATTGCAATACACGAAGAGAAAACCGGGCTACGCCCTCTTCACTCAATCCTTGGTCTCGTCCTTCATTCACACTTTCTTCCCGATCCACTCGTCACCTGAATGCTCCAGCTTACCAGCAATTCTGCGACGTCTTTTCACTTGGTCTCGCACCTCCACACTGTCTGATACCAGGGATTCAGCACCGGTCCAATCCACGGAATGTAGAAAATCCAGGTGTTGTACTTTACTTCGCTAGCAGATTATGCCCAATCGGACCTCCCAGGAGATCGAATAGGCTTTGCTGAGCATTCATGGGTTTCATCATTGCCACGCAAATGAGCGACCAGCGAAGTTTCAAGGTTGGTATCTGCTCGATCATGTCTTTGGTTGCTGTGTGAGCCTGTACCATTCTTTAATCAGCTATCAGATATCCAGTGCCTGGACAATCCAGCACATTGAATCCCCAAAACCAACCATAGATTCAGAGCCGCTCTCCGCCAACCGCAACAGCTGTATCGGGGACCGCCCTCGCTATCTTAGGCAGAAGCAGTTCTTCCCGCGGTTCGCTTAGTATAGTGTACCACCCCTTTGGAGCGATTGACTCACGGGGCCGTTCTCGCGAAAGTACAAGTACATACCTACCTTTTTCTACCGCACTACACACAGAGCTCTATACCTACCAAGCTATTGACTACAGTGTGTTCAATATACAATTGGTCCATACAATCAATCTCAGAGGCGAGCTATTGATATTGGCGTAATTTACGACTACCGTAGGGTCTGTATATCGAGCTCAAGGCTAGCCACGGACCTAATTCCACAGACAACGCCTTCGTGGAACCCGAACTACTAATTACCGGAGTCTTTTTCGTATTAAAAACGGAATATAACTATGAACTTAAAGTATAGGAAGGGAATACGAGAGCGACAGCGAAGACGCTTTTGATTTCCTTCTTGTTAAACTGCTAGCTGCTATACTCCCTTTAGTATAGTTACCCCTTCACTTTTTTATACAATACATACCCATCTTAGCAAGTTGGGATGGAATGAAGAGTCAGAAAGCCCGGGCTGTTCTTTTTCATATCCAGATTCTACGATATCAAAAACCACGCTTCTATCTCAGCGAATACCTGCAAGAACAAATTGCGAAGAGATAGATATCGTGTAGAGGCGCTGATGTTGGTTACAGCGTTCGGCGATTTTCCCAAAAAGCGACCCCTGAACCGCTTCCAAGGTTACACCAGACTATGATTGAATGTATTGATTGGCCTTCGACAATGAGAATCATTAGGTTCAGCAGACTTATCGGCGTTCAATAGACAAGACAATACCATGCGTTACAACTTACTAACGAGTCCAGCAGGAACGAGTATGTGTTTTGCCGTGGTTACTAGCTACTCGAGCAATCCGGACATCTCGTATAGAACAATCGGGATGATTTCTGACGTTCCGTAGCCAGCCTACAGTCTAGAGCATCTACAAGCCACAGATATGATTGTATCAGAGTCGCAGGTATACTCCTCCAACAGCAAACACAAGCACAGAAAACCACTTTTGATAACCCACGCACCATCACACCAGCTAACAATCTCCTCCAACCATCCCATCCACAGTATCCAAGCACACGCCAAGCCTTTATCACCACAGCGTCGCTTGTCGCAATACCAAAGCCAGACACTCCCTTCGGCATTCGATGACTATTGCCCCAGATACCATCATCCCACCGCCACCGTCAAGGCATCGTGCAGATCCGAGATTGCGTACGATGCAGCATCAAACGCTCTTCCCAACCCGCCTCTTCCATCTCCACCACCTCCCCACAAAAACCTTGCGCTCAGAATTCCACGCTTCTAATACAAACTCAGGCTTGCTGTCGGTGTCAGAAGAGGCGATGCTGTCGGATTCGAGGTCATGCGAGAAGCATGGTGGCGAGGCCTCTTCTAGTGGTGATGATGGCTGCTATTCTGGCTGAGAGTGACTGAACGTGATATTCCCCCGTGGTGGCGTTGTCGGCTCTTCAAGACTAAGCTTCTCGAAAAAATCGTCGAGCAGGTTAGCGTGCTGCATGAGATGGCGCAGACTGCGTTTCGAGCGGACGGCTTCAGTGAAGAGTTTCGAGCGCGCAATTGAGGCGAAGTAGTAGGCTTAGAAGTCGGCTGGCGTGGTGTAGAGGGGGTGTGTGGAATCCGTTGTAATGGTGAGGATAGACTTTCAAGGCGCGATATGTTGTCGATTGTGTTTTGATTGTTCAATTCAGGGGATGCGAAGAGGAGAGATAGAAGAAAGAAAACGGTAGATAAATGACATTTCATGATATAATATCAAGATACCTTAACTCACCTTGCCTTCTTATTACTCATTAAAGATATCATTACACTGAAGTGCCATTTCGGTAAGCAGAAAAGGACGATTATGAACCGAGGGAGCACCCGTCGTTACTCGACGTCACACGACTGACTGCGAGGTGATCAGCGTTGAACCTCGGGTTGCATGAGGGCCCCTAATACCAAGATGAGTAAGTTCATAGCAGTTGCTGTCAGAACAGCAGATTATGACTGTTTTGGACACGTACGCAAGGATACTAGATCAAGCGCGGGTATTCGACAACATACTACATCACAATATCGTCTAAACACGTAATATATCAGACTGCGAGAGGTTGTTCGCATCGCCGGACTTTGGTGTTGCTTTGATGAGAGAAGCAACGCAAACATTGCCAGTCATGACATCTATCAGATAGCTCGCTCGACACAAACCATGCTGTGATGTTTGTGTAATACCAAATAGCACGTATATACTTCACTTGTCGATTAAGCATACTCTCACTCTTTTTATAACGACCGCAATTTGTGCTAAACTCTCACAGCATCACTTTCGGCTTTTGACCACACGCCTTACGCACATTGATCAAACAGACTTCCATACGAGTACCGATTTTCCAAGCCATATGCACATGTACTATACGAAAGCATCAGATTTTCTCGTATGTACCAAACATATATCCTACATACATATCCTACCTCCAATCACCAAAGCTCGCAAACGGGTTTCTTCGAAGGACAGTCGAAGCTCTCTTTAAAGTCTTTTGAGTTCGCCATCGTTCCCATGATACGGGCGAATTTTGGCGCGTGTGGGTCACTGTATACGCTTTCTGTGTAGAACCCGAAGTTAGTCTGGAATTTGCAGGGCAGGGTAAGTAAGGAGGAAAAAATGGATTGCTTACTGATAGCAGATTCTTTCCTGCTCTTGCCGCACCACCAGCTCGCGTAATTCACAAAGAACAGCTGATCTTGACTGAAGAACTCCAGACCGGGTAGATCCTCAACTTCTGACTCTGCTTGTCGTTTCTTCCACTGTCAAAGTACCATGCCTTAGTTGCTTTGAACTACCAAATTCGCTGGGAATGAAACACGAATACTTACAGCAGCAAAGGCAGCTGAGACACCTCCAGCATCAGCAATGTTTTCGCCTAGAGTCAATCGTCCATTTACATGTAATGGCTTGCCATTTGGTCCTGGAATAGTCTGAATTATAATTAGCGCACACCATTCCTCTGGAACAAGGTAGTTATAAACAACACTCACATAGTTATGATACTGCTCCACAAAGCAATCCGCACGCTTCGTGAACCCTTTTACAGTATCATCAGACCACCAATCCGTGAGGTTACCATTCTGGTCATAGTGGCGACCCGTCGAGTCAAAAGCATGACTTAACTCGTGGCCAGCCACGGAGCCGAAAGCCCCGTACGATAGATATTGCGGCAAGTCGACGTCGAAAACTGGGAATTGCATGATTCCTGCTGGGAAGACAATTTCGTTGCCAGGTGGATTGTAGTACGCGTTCACTACGGGTATAGACATGCTCCATGCATCTGGAGTTATTTTAGCGATAATGCCCTGTGGCTTGTCAAATGTAAAAGGATGAGAATCCGACCAGGGAAGGCTGTAGGATGTTCACAGAACGCTTTACACAATGGGCCATACATACCGTGATCGACTGGCTTGCCTAAGGTTGCCCATTCCTGCTTCACACCAAACATTCTCATCGAGAGAGCGTTCTCGAAGAACGTAGAGGCATTGATATTTACGGGGTCGAGGAAGGAGCGTAGTGCTTCTGGGTTCATAATATCTGGAGAACTCATTGGGTAACCTATCTTCTGTACAATCTGGTGCACCTTGTCGATAGCTAATTTAGTTGTGTCTTCGTCCATCCACTCAATGGCCTTCAGCTTGTCTGTAAATCTGTCTTTGATATCAGTGACAACTTGATCCCCAAACTCCTTCGCCTTTGCCGAAAATGCTTCCTCAACGTAGAAGCGACTGAGAATCCATCCAAGTCCAGAGTTGGGATCGTATGCACTGTTGAGGTGATTGACGCAAGTCTTCCAACGCTCCGAGGTCGAGTCTGGGTCTTTGCCAGAAAGCACGTTCGTGAACCTTGAATACGGCTTTAGCTCCTCTGCCTCAACCACTTCAGAGTATTCTTGGATAACTTTCCATTGGAAGTAAGATTGCAAGACATCTCTTGGAGTGACCGACAGTATGGTTGACAAATGTCTCATATATTCTGGCGAATTAACAATCAAACGATCTGTCTTGACATTTGGAGGTGCGAGACTACTGATTATAGATCCCAACTGAATATCTGGGGTAAGATTTGATGCTTGCTTAATTGTCATTGGGTTGTATGTTAGTGTAATATCGCTTAGATCAGAAGCATCTGGTGAGGCAGCAGCCAGCCGCTTTTCAAGAACGACGATATTGTGCGCAACACTCGATGCATTAGCTCCTTTGTAATCTGCCGATTGCATGTTCTCGAAGATATTGACAAGCATTTGCTCGTACTTGGCAACTACCCCTTCATCTTCATAGTATTCCTTTGCAGGTAACCCAATCTCATAGGGTGCCCCCAAACTGACAATAACAACATCAGGATCTTTGCTATCGGCCTCAGCTCCTATAGAGAGGAATGAAGTGACTCCCAGATCTGTGAGGAAGACCATCATATCTGCCAAGCCTTCGCTTTGTGAACCTGATCGTTTCGCAGGGTATAGATGGGCTACTTTATGCAGAATCACCTCTAGTGGTTTGATGCCCTTGGACTTTATAGTACCCTCATCGATACAAGCGTCATACGCCGCTTTCAGCTTGCTGAAGTTTTCCTGGTCAGCAGACAGATGTGCAGCCTGAAGTTGAGCCGGTGAAAAGCTCGAGTGCTTCGAGGTTTTTGGGTACGGGCTTTCCAATATGTGTCGCAGCAGAGTATGCGCGCTCTCAGACATGATCGTCCCGGTGAACGCATTTTCCTGGTCAGATCTGAGATCATGTTTATTGGACCAGCCACCACAAGTAAACTCTTCGAAATTACTGCATGGGTCGATCTCTTTGTAGTTAGGAGATAGATTGTAGAGGATTTCGGAGCTGGCATGAACACAGGCAGGTGTTAAGCATATCTAGTAGATTATCAGCTAAGACTTACATGCATTGAACGGAGTGTACAACTAAGACTTACTTTGGCAACATCGCTACTAGTCCGTGCTAAAGACGAGACAGTCAAGATGACAATCACAGCTGCTATCAGCAAGCCGATACAAATTGCAACCTGTGCTACGTTAGATGGTGCAAGACGAAGACGCGGTGAAAGGTCGTGTGGCACATCATGCTGATGCAAAGTGTAGTGACTGAACGTACGGCATGGGCGGTGAACCATTGTGCTACTCTTCTCGTCCTAGACTGCGGCACGTCGTCATGCTCAGGACTTCTATCGTTGCCAAGCAAAGGCGTTTGCTCCGTGGAAGAGACAGGAGCTACGGGCGAAGCCATTTCAGGGTAAGAGTACGGCCTTCACAGATCTTTGGTCAACAACGACCATCAACTTCTCCAGTTGTAGGTATGTCCAAGTAAATACGAAGCTTCAAGCAGCATCAGCTCCTATTGAGAGCTGTCAGAGTGGAGATGGGAGATAGATTGTGGGGTGGGATTGAATCGAAGCTAGCTTGCTTTGGGTAATGTACCTAGCCTAGGTATGCCATGCATGTAAGTACTGCGATAGCCAGATTTGAGACCTTAAGACCTAGGAGGCATAGGCATAGGTAGGCATAGGCATAGGTAGGCATAGGTATAGATAGGCATAGGCATAGGAAGGATGCTCTGAACGAGGCAATAATGTACCTTATTAATCATAAGGCCTTCTCCAAAGTCCACAAAGCAGATGAAACGTCTGAGCAAGCCCATTTAATTGTGAACTTCAGGTAGCGGCTTATTAGAGGCACTTGGTTTAGTCCTGAAGTCATCTGAAGTCCTTACCTAGGTGTATGAAGTCACTAAAGTAGTATTTAATGCAATTTATATAGACCGTTTTATGCCCCAACGTCTAGCTAGCTGCCCAGTCAGTTCCTGAATTGTATAAAAGTATCGATAGGTACAATTCTTTGTTCATTCATTAATACTTGACTTGCCAATCTAGTAGTATCTGATTGGAATACCTAGCTACTTGCTGTTGCAAGGCTCTACTACTATCCTAGAACCTCCTACTGATGCCAACGATGCAAGGCAAGTCTCCAGCCGCTGCAGTCTCTGCGATACTACCAACCTGACTAAGTGAGAGGATCCACTAACAGAGGTTCCGGTTCTTTGAAACTTGGAAGCTTTGCATCAAATTTTCGGCTAGGAGCCCCCTTCCCACTTCTCCCTAAACAGTTTCATTTCCTAGTTTTCTGGATATCAGATACTTGTGCTTTCTAGTCGTTGGTAGTAATTACATACAGGACAATTGCTCTTCTTTCAAGTACTGTGGCCTTACTTGGCTGCTGTCCTAGTGTTCTTGTCTTGTCCCCTTTGCTTCTACTAAATGACGTATAAGTGGACCCCTGTAAACAACTTCCATTTCCATTCTCTTGCACTACAGCGCGACCCCGAATTCTATGTCTGCACAGATCTGCATTGCAAAAACTTCAAACAGTGGAAGTAGGATTGTCTTTCTATTTCTCTGATGGGGCCCGAAGGCATGACACACCCTCTTAAATCGCCTTCGGACGCCAAGCCATCGTCGACATTCACAAAGCGACCAAGCAACTCTCGGCGGTCAAGCAGCGACAAATCCAATCCGAAATCCACGAAGTCAAGTAAGCATGGGATAAGAGACTCTTCGAGACAGGCAGAAGACTCAATGTCTAGTCAGGCTATGGCAACAAAGGGGGACGTTGATATTCGTCTTGAAAGCGCGTCCAGGGGCCCATCTTCGTCGCCGACGACTAGCAGTTTTGGTACTGAAGGACCAAGCGATAAGGTACAAGGGAGGAGATCGTCCATCGGCGGAAAGATGCCTGGCGTCAACGCGGAGGATGTTCCATTGACCCTATCAACAGAAGGGGGTGACCGCGTCACGATTAACGCGCGGTTGCAACTGAACCGGCAGAGACAAAATCTAGCCCAGCAACTCGAAGGCCAAGAACGCCCGAAGCCTGCATCAATCTTGTCCGCTGGAGGTAAATCTAGGGTTTCGCCGATACATGAGGAGACTGCGTCGCCATCTACCATAGACTATACATTCGCCGCCCCAAATGTATCGGCTCTGGAGACTGCCTCAACAGAGTCGGCGAAGACCATCCGAGGAGGTGTAACGCCATCCATACTCCCAATGAGAACTCCGTCTTTTCCTTTTCCTAATATGCGAACGCCAGGCTCTTATGTTGGGCACAGACCGTTCACCGCATTGTCACCAACAATAAATCCAGCCAACTACGCTGGTGGTCAATTCGATGGAATCCCTTACGATCAGGTATTATCGGGATCTATCACCCCAGCTTCCACCTTACAGTTTCAACCGGCTGGAGCTGAGCCTGAGCAATCAGATCTGCTTTTCCCCACACCGAACCTATACGATCTGAGTCTCATGCTTTCAGCTGCACCCGGTCTGGATGCTTGGTGGACAACTGTCGTACAAGTGATGCGAGCC
Source organism: Calycina marina (assembly GCA_019669825.1). Taxonomy (NCBI): domain Eukaryota; kingdom Fungi; phylum Ascomycota; class Leotiomycetes; order Helotiales; family Pezizellaceae; genus Calycina; species Calycina marina. The sequence goes on along the minus strand of MU253915.1, from coordinate 7,096 downwards.
ATATACAAAGCGGATAGGATATCGCTTTCTGTACCTGCTGATTCTACCGATGTCGAGAACGTACCATGGGGCCAGAAAGCCACCTATAATGCATGCCAAGATGATCAACTGAGCCTGACTTACCTGCCTCGGGGCAGCAGTATGATCGCGAGTAGTAACGGTACCAATGACACTTCAAATTCGGGGGAAGGTAATACTGATGAATCTCCGCCTATGGTGATGCTACCAAGACATACCAGACCTGGCCTGCTAAGTCGACACTCTTTCACTTCGTACGAAGACACGAAGCGCGCACCACAATCGGTTACCGATCCCGTACGTCCCACTGCTGCACGTCCAGCTGGAATCACTAGAGCCCAAAGTTACCTCTCGACTCGTCCTGAGCATCGTGCAAGAGGCCCTGTGCTGCAAAATGCGCAATTGAATCTGCAATCACTTCAAGACCATATGAATTATGAGGATGCAAAAGAGAAGAATACATCACCTAGTTGGGAGAATAATGATGCGACAGCAAAAGATTTTGAGGGCAGAGTATTTTCTGTGCTACAAGCTCTGGACTACGAAGTAGACCCTTTGATAGACAGCAGTGGAGTCCTGAGAGTTTTGGATCGTGGTAAAGTTATTGCCCTCACTAGGGATTATCCGTACCTTGACGATGCGAATGAAGAACAAAGCGGAAGTAGTGGCAAGTCTACCCAGTCTGGCAGACGAGCAAAAGAGTCGGATCAGACGAAAAAGCCCAGAGTCCCACCCGAACTGGCTTCGCGTCTTTCCTCCTTTTTGAAAACTTCTAGGCGGAGCACGCGGACTGGTCAGGAGCATGCTGGCGAGCGGAATTCCATGCCTTTTACTGCAGCACAGCCGGAACGCCCAAGATCACCCAGATATGAAGAGTACGAGCAAGCACCGCCATCCCCATGGGCACAATCTCCTGCACCGTCGCCGGCAATTCGGGTAGAGACTGCAGAAAACCCATTCTTTGCAGACAAATCTGTTGATGAAGAATCGTTCAACCCTACCGTCTCGCACGACTACTCCACAATGCAGTCTGTCGAAGCTATTGGTGTTGATAGATCGTGGACTGTTTTACATGTCCCTCTGAGTCATCCGCTACTATCGAAACCTGTCCAGTCCATGCGTTTAGATGCTGCAACTATGGAATCAAAGTCAAAATTTCCGAATACGAGCACTGCTCAGTTGCCCAAGCTCCCAGACAGCACGAAAACGCCTGGCGTTGGACAGACTCAAGAGAAGCGTACACCAATCGCCATACTTTCTATATTGAGTCCGGTCATTCCTTATCCGTCCAACCTCAGGCATTCTCTGGAACATCTTGCACCTCATTTAGCTACTTCCTTCTCCTTGTGTCGAAATTATACTAACCTCGAGAACGAAATTGCTGGACTATCACGAAAACGACCACAGACCTCTGGGTTTGGGCCCATCGCTTCAGTAAGTAGACGATCAGGAAACCTCCCAGACGCTGGCTCATTGTCGTATCATCACCTTGAAGCAGGATTGTACGGGCACATTCCGGAGCGCTCGTCTGGTGGAAGTATAACAAGCCCAAGCGATTACTCCGTCCTATCCAGGAGTACAGCTGGTTCACCCGGGGGCACACCCGGCTGGGGACCAGGTACTGTTGGTTTGACTATGGACAGAAAGTCGAGTGGCGGTAGCCCGGGTCCAAATAGCAATGAGAGCTATTTCAGCGCGCACAGTAGGCTGGCAACGAGTGGGGTTGATACCGGATCGGCTAGCAGCATCGCTGGCGCCAGAAGATCGAATGAAAATTCACCTTCCGACTCGAGATCGCAAAATCCTGATGAAAGATCGCTACACAGAGAATCTTTGAGCGGTCGTGTTGAGAGTCTGGAGAAGGTTAATGAAGGCAAGGAAGAATCGGACTCGACTAAATCGAACTCTAGACAAGGAGTCCGACACCGAGAGCTTTACCTCGAGTCTTCGGAAGGTCGAGATATGAGCCCATCTCGCCAGCACCCCGAAGCCCTATTGTCACCAAGGCGACAAGCCATGCGAGCCGCTAGTCACCACATTCCATCCAAAGTGGACTCTCGTTCCCACACGCAGTTACACTCGTATGGTGCTGATTTTGGGTCAACCTTTCAGTCTCTGCCTTCCACTTCTATACCGAACAAGCTTCCAGTCCCACCTGTCCAGTCTCGAAAAGATTCGACTTCGCTACCTACAGATATGCCTCCTCCATCTGATCGTCTGAAGGGCCTCATGCTGGATTCACTTCCGGCTCATGTTTTCGTTGCATTACCACAGACCGGTGAGATAGTTTGGGTCAACAATCGATACCTAACCTACAGAGGCCAGAGTGTTCCACAACTCTATGAAGATCCATGGGGCAGTATTCACCCAGAGGACAGAGAAGCGTATCTGAAAGCATGGTCTCACGCTATCAAAACAGGAGAGCAGTTTTCTGTACAGGCTCGTATAAGAAGATTTGACGGTGCTTATCGCTGGTTCTATACTAGAGCAGTTGGGTCTCGGGACTTGAGAGGCATAATCGTTCAGTGGTATGGATCGCACATGGATATCCACGATCAACATATTGCAGAGGTCAAGGCAGCCCGACAGGAGGAAATAGAAGCATCTGAGGTCAAGCACAGACAGCTCGCTAACCTCATCCCACAAATCATCTTCGCGGCGACTGAAGAGGATGGAGTCACGTTTGCCAATGAACAGTGGTTGTCGTATACGGGACAAGAATCTCCGGAGGCTCTGGGCCTGGGTTTCCTCGACTATATTCATCCCGACGATCTGTCGCGATGCGCTGTACCATTTGATCGATCTCACACTCCGCAGCCTAGACAATCGCCCGAAACGAGTGGAGGATCTTCTGGCAGAACATCGTCAGAAGCTTCAGAAGCTCCCACAGAAGCCACAATCAAACCTCAGCAAATCATGTCCAGGAACAACAGCTCCAACAGTTCTCTATTCGAGTTTCCTGCCGCCGATCTGGCCGAGCTGACAAGAACTGGTGTCCTCAAGATCGCCACTGATAGTGACGGTAACCTTTCTTACACTACAGAAATGCGCCTGAGGAACAAAGTTGGCGAATATCGTTGGCATCTCGTGCGCTGCGTTGAAGTTGACAATATGAATCTCGGAAGTGGCAATGGATCATGGCTTTGTGCATGTACAGATATCAACGACCACAAGCTACTTGAAGCCAAATTGAAGGAGGCCATGGAATCTAAAGGAAAATTCCTAAGTAACATGTCGCACGAGATTCGCACTCCCTTGATCGGCATCTCGGGAATGGTAAACTTTCTACAGGATACCACTCTCAACGACGAGCAGAGCGACTATGCCAATACTATTGCTTCTAGTGCCCGGAGTCTCCTCAACATTATCAATGACATCCTAGACTTGTCGAAAGTGGATGCTGGTATGATGAAATTATCTCACGAGTGGTTCCATTTCAGATCCCTAGTTGAAGAGGTCAACGAGATGGTGTCTACACTTGCTATTACGAAACGCCTGGAGCTTAATTATGTTGTGGACACTGAGGTGCCTGAAATGGTCAAAGGTGACAAGTTCCGAATGCGCCAAGTACTCCTGAACGTCATCGGGAATGCAATCAAGTTCACAAGTGTTGGAGAGGTCTTCACCAGATGTCGGCTCATGTCAGAAGGTGTCAGTCATCTGCGTGAAAGCGAGGTCATGGTTGAGTTCTCCATTATCGATTCTGGCCAAGGTTTTACACAAGAAGAAGGAGATATGATATTCAAACCCTTCAGCCAGATTGACGGAAGCAGCACTAGACAACACGGAGGAAGCGGACTTGGGCTTGTCATTTCTAGGCAGCTTGTGGAGCTTCATGGGGGCAAAATGGAAGGAAGTGCCATTCCTGGAAAGGGCTCAACTTTCAAGTTCACGGTCATTTTTGGTGTAGCAACGCCTGATGATCATCCAGAGCCTCTGTCTACCCCAGCACTGCAGAAAAACATTGCCACAATGTCATCGATCACAAATGAGATCTCAGCACGGGCAATGAAGCAAGCTGGCGGGAACCCCATCTTAGCCAACAAGTTCATGCAGTCGCCGGCCGCCTTCAGTCCTGGAACGGAAACCAGTCTCGATTCACCGACTGTCATGTCGTCCGGCAGCTCAAATCCATCACTTCACTCCTTCCGATCTGACAAGCAATCTTCGACATCATCTGTAGCGCATAGTTTGTCACACTTTAACGAGGCCGCGCTCGCGAGTCAACAAGACCGCACTCAGATGAAACTGGCTCTTCCTGATAAGCATGTCTCCACGGAACCTCGGGAGCTAGGTATGAGCAATCGTTTTTCCACAAATGCTCTAATGAATGAAGAAGATCTTTCTCGACCAGGACAAACAACTGGCGGTACTAAACACTTACGTCCACGAATGTATTCAATCTTACTGGTTTGTTCCCAGATTCATAGTCGCGAAGCCACAACTCAGCATATAGAGGTCACACTGCCCAAGGACATCCCGCACCAAATTACACCTTTGTCAAGCGCCGATGATGCTCGTCAGATTATTGGGGGCGCGGACCCTGTTTTGTTCACTCACATCGTGCTAAATCTCCCCTCAGCAGAGGAGGTAGTTTCGCTGATGGAGCAGATCCTCACCTCGACGTCACAGCAAGGAACTTCAATTGTAGTTCTCTCCGATCCTGTTCAACGACAAGAAGTTCTCAAGATGGGGACTCTGTACAACTACCAAGCACCTGAAAACGACCATATACACTTCGTCTACAAGCCCGTCAAGCCTTCTCGATTCGCTACCGTATTTGATCCCGATAAGGAACGAGATATTAGCACAGATAAGAATAGGTCCAGTGCACAGCAGCAAGTCGCGAATCAGAAACAAAACTACCTCGATGTCGGAAAGAGGTTGGGCCACCGAGGTCTGAAGGTTCTGCTCGTGGAAGACAATGTCGTCAATCAGAAGGTGCTTTTAAAATATTTGAGCAAAGTTGGAATCGATGTGGATTTGGCCCTCGACGGGGTTGAGTGTACTGACAAAGTCTTTGCTCAGTCCCATTCGTACTACTCTCTCATATTGGTAAGTCTATGCCTACTCTTCTCCTGCTCACTACTAACTCAAACCAGTGCGACCTTCACATGCCAAGAAAGGATGGGCACCAAACCTGCAGAGACATCCGTGAATGGGAGGCGAATAATAAATTCACACGCATGCCAATCATCGCATTGTCTGCTAATGTAATGGCTGATGTACTGCAGAAGTGCGTCCAGGCTGGATTTAACAGCTATGTCACGAAGCCGATCGACTTCAAAGAGCTTAGCGCGGCTATGAGCAATCTTCTCGACCCTTCTTCACCTGAAGGAGCAACTTCATTCGTTTCTCAAACCTAGTCACCTTTTTTTCCCCAATACATACTTGAGAGGAGTGTGGATGCTCCATGGATGCTACGGGATATATATTTGGAGTATGACAGCAGAGCTGGGGCGTTCTGGGGGAAAGTGTGCATTTGGTTGCATCGAAATAATGTACAATTATATACTTTTTGGCTTTGGAGCATGGAGCACGGGATTTGCTCTGACATGTGACGATAATGATGGATGGACGACATGAGCATAGAACAGCTAAATTACATATTGAGCGAAGCTGTCCATTGCCCTAAGCGCGTTTTGATAGAGTACGTCAATGGCGAGTGAAGGAGCGCCAAATTAGATAATGTATCTAATGAAGATTGCTTTTATAGCAATGCCTTATAAGTACTTCGTGTCTTTTCTCATGTAAATGTGAGATACTGTCGCGCAGCTTTTATAGATCGGGGATATCGAGATATTTCTGGTCATGATCATATTCGTATACGTTGTTTATCAATACGTCGGGCACACCAGTACCTCCGACACTTTTCCTTGGCACAAATCTTTGGACTTGAATAAATAAGCCACACACATTAAATCAACTATAACTGCTCGAAATCTGATGAACTAGATGTATCTACAACTTCTTGACAACTTCGCGCGTTGTGACCAGCTTTTCCACAAGTCCTACAACGCCGCTCCGATGTTTGCCCCTCACGACTACCCCCTTCCGCACGCAAGTCGCGTCGCACCTACTCCTCTACGTCCTATGCGACAAGATCTTGCGCATCCTCTACAGTAAGTGCACCCCTTTCGCAAAGACGAACCTCTTTTTAGCCCTACGGCGTTTGCTAAGCGCTTCGTTAGCTGCTCGAAGAGTGCGCACCTCAGTGGGCAAAAGGGTCATATCGTGGATCATTCGCTCTGTATCCTTTGCCAACGCGGAAACTGTCTGTAAAAGTGAAGATGACAAGATTTCTTGGTGACAGGCAATTCGATTTCGCACAAGAGTCGTTTACGAAAGAGCTTCCGTTGGGTTAGAAGGGGTCTGGGAGACCCAAGGGAGAGTTGGCAATGGAGGGTCTGGAGGGAGTTGGAATCCGTAACTTCACATGAAGCTTTGGAGTCACAGCCTGCGTGCGGGTCGAAAGTCACTAAGCCAGCTCCACGATATTCAGCCTAAGCGCTTTGGGTTGTCATTAATCCCTTGTATGCTGCTGTAACGGCCAGAAAGAACTCCACCTTCGTGGTGCGGTTGATGTGGGCCTTTATGAACGTCTCAATCTGCTGACCTTACGCTCCGCTTCAACACACTAAAGCACCCGACATCAAGTGGCTGCATCAGATGGCACGAGTAGGGAGGAAGCCCAAGAGTTATAATGTTGTGTGTCTTACAGTAGTACTCTTGAAGCTTGGCCGATTCATGACTCTCATGCCTATCTAACACCAGTTTTTGATAGGGTTCCTTTGCACGAGCAGCAGTGTGTTTGGCGAAGAGTTTCAACCATTCCAGACCTGTCTCATTGTTCGTCCACCCATTGCTTGTCGGTTTAATAACCCAGACGGGTGGGAGGCTGCAGTCGGTATACCAACAAAAGAGATGGTTCTTGCTCTGAACTACCAAAAATGGAGGAACACCCCAGCATTCATTTTGGATACAGTATAACGTGGTTTATCAGTATCCGGTTAATATCAGTATCCGGTTAACTTTTCGCGTTTTCTCCACTCCCTAGCTTTAACACGCGTTAATTTAA
>MU253914.1:0-53436 GCA_019669825.1 Calycina marina | reverse complement strand
TGGCGTCATATAGTCCATTGGGCTCCCCCAGGGCAGCGGTCACGTGCTGCTGTCCGTCTGACGTTAAATAAATACACACACACACACACACACACCTTCGTTCGGCGTTTCTCATTTGGCGGTACAAGACCAAACGACTTAATTTCTTCCCAAGTCCTCTCAGCCAGAGACATTAACAGAGACCACTGCCGATTGCAAACACAACCCTGCGCTTCCGTGACCCGAGCAGTAGACATCGCCATGTCATCGACACCAGCACAGAACAAGGTGGTGATCTCCACGGAGTCACTCGATTATGGCGAGTAAATTTTATGCGAGGGTCAATTCTAAGATGTAACTAACAAGAATGGGTTTAGGCAACTCGGTTCCGACATAGCCATCATCCACGTGGGACATTCCGAGCGACTATTTCGAGTTCGCAAGGAGTTACTATGCAAAAAAAACACGTTATTTCGACCCCTTGGAAAGGGCGACCTCAAAGAGGCTACAGAGCAAACAGCTAAGCTCCTGGAAAATGGTGCGGGGGTTTTCTCGTACTCCTCGGAATGGATTGCTTTTGTAGCATTGGCAGCAGTAGGTGTCCCCCGTGGAGCCTGTAGAGATCTCAACAAGGGCTTCAGTTCCTTTGTCACCGACCGCTACGTCGAAGCCATCTTGCTCTACGGCAACGCTGACTTCGCGATCCTCGAGAACGTCGGCTGGTTCCGTCTCGTCAAAGGGCTATCGAATAACACTCAAGCCAGTCCCAAAAGCTGATCGCGGAAATCGGAATTTCTATTCCGTGGCTATGTTGTACTGCTTCGCCGAGGTATGCCAGGTTGACAATTTGATGGATCATGCTATATTTTATGTCATTGCCAACGGCGTGAAATTCGACGTGCGGATTAGCACTTCAACGATCGCGTACATCTACCGAAACAGCTGCAAGTCTTCAAAGCTGAGAGAGCTTACGGGGAAGGCCATGTAGCGCAACATTGTAGTTTAAAAATAGACAAAATTAAGAGCACAGATGCTGTGGATACATTGGCCGACCACCAGGATCTCCTCCAAGCTGTAGTTGGGCTATTGTGGGCGGACTGTGAACATTAGCGTGTAGACTAGGAGACGTGTAACTGACGGGATGCAGTTTCTATACTCACGATTAATACTCATGAGGAGGGAGCAGAATGTGCGTATGCGGGCGATGATATTTACGCAACTTATGGGAGAACTGCGGATCAGCAGAGGATTGGTAGCGACAGTGAGTAGCACTTACGAAGGGTGATCAGGAGAAGAGGTCTAAGGAACTACTTCAGGGGTCTCTGCATAGCCGGAATAAAGCTGCTCAACACGTTTGGCACAATCATACCAGGTGGCATTTCGCAGCTAGGTAGCTGATCAAGGTGCAACACCAATACACCAACATTACCGCATCATCCATGTCTGTGTTCTCGTGTTAGGATTCAAAAGGGTACAGCTGACCATACCTGTGCTTCTATGTGTAAGGTAGTCACAGTAGTTCTGCCTTCATAGCTCAAAAGTCATACATACTATTGACTGCTGTTGTACATTGATTACGTCGACATATTACCGTCCATAGATCTTCTCCCCATTCTTCTCCACGACAGCAGTCAAGAAGTTCCATTCCCCCTCACTAACTTTACTAACACTGATCCTCGTCTGTCTCAACATATCCATATTTTTCAGTGGACTATCATCTTCGGCCCGGAAAGCTTTCAATTGCGTCAATGTGATTGGCGTCTCAAACTTTTGCCGAAACTCGACTTTCACAATAGACCATTTGGGATCATCGGGTGATGATTTCGGGTCGAAATATGGTTTTGAAGAATCGTATGCTGAGGCTAAACGCAGCGGACTAAGCAAGGCGCGGCAAAGCGTTGGATTCTGAACTTACGATCAGGGGAGTGTTCTTCTACAATTTCCATAATGCCGACTATCGCCGGGACTTTGCAACTAGAATGATAAAAGAATGCAAGATCCCCATTTTTCATCGCACGGAGGTTGTTGCGAGCTGTTCTTCGTTTAGCATGACTGTTTCCTCTTTCTGGAGCAGCTGCGAACATACCAACATACGCACGAATGCCTATGCAGAGTTAGCAAATATCATCAAGCCCGGAGAGGGGGGTCTTACCATCCCATGGCTCCGGTATAGTTTTGGCAGCTAGATCATCGATACTGAATTTGATATCATGACCCTTTTCAAACCTCGATTCCGGCTCAGCCTTCATAAGCCAAAATTGTTGACCAGTCGTTGAAGTTGGGATGTCAGGATTGTTACCATTCTTCTCTGGCTTCTTGGTAGCTTTAACGGCTTTGGATGGCATCTTGAGAAAGGATTAGTTCTGCCTGGTGATAAAGTCTCATGACCTTGCATAATCTCGAGGAAGCACGTGTGCTGTGCTACCGTGACTTTATGGCATTGCTCCTAGATGATATGGGAGACTTACCTTGCCTGCAGGGGCCACTGAGGTTTCGGGATTCTTATTCGCCGCTGCCTTCTTCGCCTTTGTGGTCTTCTTCATGGGAGGTGGGCTTGGTTCCTCGGCCTCAGACTCGAACTCTGTCTGTTTCACAGGCTGCGATATGCGTCTGCTCGTACGTCGAGGTTCATCTGTCAATGGAACACCTTCCAACTTGTCTGCCTTGCGCTTGACCATCGTGGGATGTGTTCCCTTGGTTTTGAAGACTGATGGACGAACAGATTATAAGTATCGAAGTACAGGGGTTGGAGGATATTTATCTTTGGGCTTCACACGTGATCTATGGCAAGAACACAAACCGGTAATATACTTTCTCTATTTAATGATTGCCGTGTTGATTTTCCACAGCCTCTGTAGGAGCTTCTTGAACAGTTTAATCTTTCACGAGCCAAGATCTTGTTTCAATTTGGCTGGACTCGGGAGTGCTTCATCAAATGGAACTTCGACTTCGCTTGCCGACCAGCTTACCTCAAACAGTTAGACACAAGCAGTCAATCACTTCTCATCCACAGCTTCAAGACTTCACTCTAGCCAATTCGAGATGAGCTGGCGTGCCTTGTGTTTTGTATTTTGTGTTTTGTAAGAATTGGACTGGCGATCAGTATGCAGGGTAAGAGCGCCTCACGCAACGACTTTATCCATCCCTGGTCCCTGATGCATACGAAACCTCTCTCGCGGAGATGGTGGTGTTGTGTTGCACGAAGTCCCGGATTGATATGCTTTGCCACATGGTGTCTACGGAGTACAGCTGTAAGGTTTCCCATTCTGCCGTGTACCAGGGAGACGAATCGCGCTTGGTTGTCGAAGAATGCCTGATACTACAGATCCATTTGGGTAGTCAAAGAGAGGTTTGATCTGCTCAATTACGGCTCCTGTGAGAGGTAGTTCAGCGTTGACGATGCTTCCATGCTTCGGTTGCATCCATCTTCTTCAAAACTTTGACTTAGGAGTGCTTGCAACTGGACCGCGAGACCCAACTTGATAAGGTCAATGCTCTTGAAGGATTAGGTAATTGTCCACGCTCACCACGCTCACAATTTATCCCCCAATCTGGACTTGCATCGTGAAACTGGGTTTGACGTATGTTTTCTCATCGTCAGAACTCTACTCTCTCACAGGAGCCGTATTTGAGGCCCAACCAAACCCACCGAGGTTGTACAGGCAATAAAGCCTAAGGTACCGATGCTGTCAGTCGGCAAGTAGAGCCTTTCAGCTTACGATTGGCTTGATACTGGCTAGTGCGGAAGACAAGCATATACAGTAGCAGAGAGCGAAGGAGTCCCATGGATTCGTAGAACCTGACTGGGAAATGTGGTAGCAATAAGAAATGGCCCACTAATTTAAGACTACAGATAGATCGCTGGATGAGGATGAGGTTGACTGGGCTTGTGCTGTATTTGACCGTATCAAGTATTGCACTTAAAACGGGTCTTCCCCCTCCTCGTCCTCTTCGTTCTTCTCGTTCTTCCCTTTGCTTTCTCTTCCATCTTACCTCCTATTCAATCAGGACTGTGCCTCTTTCGATCCATCTCATCACTGTAGCCCTACGACATCCAACTCCATGTTACCGTTGATGTGATGGTCATGATGATGCTGCCGCTCTACGAAAATAAGAAATTATGGATCTTCCCTTCAAAGACGACCGAGCAGCAAAACGTTCGGCGAATATGAGGCATCAACACACTCGACTGCTTCACAACAAGAACGACTGAACCGTTTTCCGAGAACTTCGAGACTACGGTCTCTCTTCATTTCCTCAGACTGTCAGGCACAATGGTGACACTATCTCCTGTACAAGGGCCTTGGAGGCTAGCGTACCCGCAAAGGCAGCGCTCGTTTCTACCCAATTGGTCCAGAAGTGGCAGCTCACAGCCATTTGACTTCTTGCTATACCAAATTAACATTGTCAGGCGCTTCAAGACAAAGGTGTTCCAGCTAACAAGCAAATTCAGTCGAGCTACAACGCCTTCAGCGTTGTCCCAATCTCAAATGGAATTGCTGCTGCTAGTGGCGATGAGGTGTTGTTTCCAAGAGTTGATGGAGTAAGATTTGATTGGTTCATTTGTTTGCTGACAAGGTTTTCACTGCCACCAGGCAGCTGCTCAACGAAGACACAAGCACAAGCATAACTGAAGTGCATCTCCTTTACCGCTAAGGTGCATCACCATTCGGCCACTCAGGACCATCGAATTCCAGCCCTCTCCCTCCAAACTCTATTCGCAAATTTCTCCGACTGTCAACTACTCTCCAAAGGCTTTTCCCGCTCTCCGGTCCGGTGTGTCTTGCTCTCGTGGCATTTGGTCATTTCCATCCTCGGGCCCTTGTAACAGCGGATTTTTGGCGATCGACCCCATCCCCATCCCAGCTGCTGGCTACTCCTTGTCCGTTGCAAACTTGAGGTGATACTCATCAACAAGCGGCCTCTAACCATCTTCCCCTCCCATCGATATTCCGCTCCCTCGCCGCAGGTCACCGTCCATATCATCCCACCCCCCCTAGGATCCACATACTGCCTTTTCAGATCCCATCGACCGGCTGCTGCTCGAATCTCGATCTGCATCTCAGTGGTAAGATACCATCCATGTGTCTTCCCATGTTACTGTTGTACATCGCGAGATATCGCTCGTCACGTAACGCCCGTGGCTCTTGGAGACAATCCCTTTCCAACACCAAATAACACCACCCAACCAATCCAGACGATGAACTCTTTGCTAATTTGGCATTGTAGTACTGGAGAAGAAACGGCCTCCGGCATCGAAATTTATCTATCCTTAATTGGATCGCTACATACCTATCTAATTCCGTATAAAGGTTCCTTTCTCCAACCCCTTTTAGGTTTAGCCCAGACTGTGGTGGATCCGGTTTTCCACCTCATTAACTCAATCGAATTATATCAACCTCGCGCGTCAAATACAAGTACTAGGTAAGCAAATTCCTATGCCCTCCAAGATGGCCCATATATACTTTGATGTCTCGTGATGCATTGATGGACTCTCCTCCTTAGCGTGGATGCTGGATGATTGATATCGCAATTGACGGCAGTTGCTACTCCTATCCTCCTGCACACCCAAGTCATCAACCGCGTCGCGCCTGCATCGCGCAAAGCCTTGTCTCACCTGGGGTCATTGTCTTTGTACCTTTGGGGCCTCATATAGAGGCCGTATTTGAATGCACTGTGCTAACAGATCCTGTCAACTATAGATGGGTTGCTCTAGACAATGAACTCCTGGATGAACGAACCCGCCGCCGTCCAACAGAACCACAATGGCGCAGGCACAGGCTTCAATCACGACTCCAACATGCTGCTTGCCAACAATCCCAACGCCTCCTTTGACCCATCTCAATTCCAGAACAGTCAGCTACAGCGGATGCAGAACGGAGGTATGCGCAATGGTTCACCAGCCTTCCAGACGAACTCCATGATACCATCCAAGAGACCACGAGAGGCTAACTTGGGAACATCGCCGCGTCATGCTCCCACGATGTTACCGAACTCGCGATCACAAACTCCTTCACAAACGCCGTATCCTGGTTACCAGCCCAACAGCACACCATCACAGCACCCACCTCAGCAAACTCCGTATACACATCTACGAAATGGCTCGACCAATAATAGCCCCTCCCCAATCATGGGCAATCCTTTAGCACGTCCAGGCGGCGTACCGCAGAGAGTCTCCACCGCGTCCCCTCACCCCTTTTCGCCCGCCGTTCAACAGCAGTTTGCGCCTCAGCATTCTCCATCACAATCAGATCATGGCAGCCGAGTCGATACACCTCAGAACAGTGCCTTCTCGCATAATCCTGGATTTCAACAAGGCTTCAATGCGAATTTCCCACCTAACTCGGGGCGAAGCTCAGCTCCACCGCAAAGTTCGATAATGCCACAGGCTCAGCCGATGCAACAGAATCCAATGTATGCGCAACAGCAGCACCAGCAACAACAGGCTCAACAGCAAGCACGCGCTGCTAATGATAAAATGATGTACCAAATGAAGCTTCAGCAACAGCTCCAACAGCAGCAGCAGAGCATGATGGGACAGCGACAAGGAATTCCTCAGAATACAAATCCACTGGCCAAGGTCCAAGCACAAGGCCCAAATGGTCAATTCGCTGGAATGCAAGCTCTACCTGGTTCGCGAGGACCCAATACAGATCAGTTCATGAAAAGTTTGAGAGCTTTCATGCAGTCCAAACAATTACCGCTTGAAGAAACCCCGGTTATCGAAGGACAGCCGATCCCGATCATGACTCTCTACCTTACACTCGCGAAGTTTGGAGGTGGAAGGAAAGTATCACAGAACCCCAATGGATGGGCGATGGTAGCACAGTCACTACACTTTCAAGCGCCGCAGGTACCAGGTGCATCACTTGCTCTCAGAACAGTCTACGAAAAATACCTAATGATGTTCGAGGAGGCATGGCAACAGAATCAAATACGACAACGACAAGCCTTACAACAGCATCAACAACAAGCAGCCATTTCCAGAGGTATGGTAGCAGGAGGGCAGATGTCTCCGACCAAGCAAATGATGCCTCTGATGATGCAGCAATCGCAGCAATCACAGAAATCACAGCAATCACAGCAATCGCAGCAGTTAATGCAGCAGCAATTCATGCAGCAACAACAGATAATGGCTCAGCAACTTTCCCAGCAAAGTGCCGCAAAGCCTGTAGTGTCTATGCAGCAGCCTGCCATAAATGGGTTTTCAAGTCAGTCCCCACAGATACAATCACAACATCAGACTCTTCCACGAAATAGTCTGTCGAGGAGTATTGATCAAGGTGTTCCGCCACAAAGTGCAGGATCTTACGCGATGCCATCTCCCGTATCAGGCGTCACGCCTGGTCCCCAATCAGTCGCTCCGCCTCCAGTTGAGGCATCTGCAGTTTACGAAGTACCTATAAATCGTGAACTTCCTGATGATTTGGACCCAAAGGTCAGGCATCTGGATACACACGGAGGTGTCCAAGTAGATTCCCTAGCCAAGCTTGGTACTCAACTTGCGTTGTATAGACCCGATGTACCTCATGTGCAAGACTTGGGCACTATCGATATCCACGCATTGACAATGAGCCTCCAGAGCGGTATTAAAGCAGAAGTCAGATTGGCACTGGACACTTTGCTAGTTATTTCGGTCGAGTCGAGAATCCCGCTCGAACTGCATCAGTGCGAGGATCTCGTAGATGCAATGGTTGACTGCGCCGAGGAACAGGTAAATGCGCTAGCCGAGAATGCTGCAGAGGTTTCTGATGTGATGCTTATCACCTCATACGAAGACGTTTCGCGAGCCTGTCGTACCGAGCATGAGACTTTGCAGGATATACCTCGGTTTGGCTCTCCGGAATACGAACTGGACCGAGCCGTAGAAAGGCTAATCTGCATCACGACCATAATGCGAAACCTATCTTTTTTGGAAAAAAATCAGCCACATCTTGCGGATGAATCCGTCATCAAGTTCCTCTGCGTCGTTATCAGATATCTAGGAACGCGCAACATGCTATTGCGATCACATAAGAACGGCCTGGATTTCATGAAGGATGTCATTATAATCCTTTCGAATCTGGCTCACATCATTGAATTACCCGATCGTGAACAAGCAATCTGCCTTCTACATTTTCTATTGGCCTTTGCGCCTTGCCCTTCACCCAACGCAGGTCCTGAGGTTACATTTTCAACATACGATCCAGCAATACACCGGTACTTACCACCTGCGCTAGATAGCCTGGCTAAGCTCCTTGCCCGAGACGAGCCGAACCGTACATTCTACAAGAGAATATTTAGTAATGATGTGTCTTCGACTCCGCCATACGATCTTCTCACTCGGGCATTCGCTCTCGCGGTGTCACCCATACCAGTTGAGAAGCAGGAAGCCAAGCGAGGCTTTGTGGTATTGCTTGTGGAGGCTAGGAAACCGATATTAATGCAAGGCATGCTCATTGCAGAAATCCTGTCAAATCTGGCTCCTGGCTACGAAAGCGGCTTAGCGATGTCTTGGCTAAAGTCGGATGACGGTTTTGCACAGAACCTTTGTAGGATGGTCATGTCACTACTCACTGATACTACCGTGTCAAATTCTCAAAACCAAAGAACCGCGAGCCGTATGGAGGACGAGCCATTATTGCGAATTACCACAGCCGGCATAGGGGTTCTGCATACCCTTACCGAAAAGTGCAGAAATCCAGATGATCCGGCGTCGGCAGTACCACTCGTGGGCATGCCATCAGAAACACGTTTACTATCCGCTCTGGAAATTGGGAGTGCTCGTTCGAATCAAGATGTCGGGAACCCGCGTGCGCATTATCTGAACGGTGTCCTCAAGCAGCTATGCGCATATGTCGGGTTGGCGAGCTTGGACATATGAGGCAGATTCGGCGTTCTGTTCAATTCATTGTATCACATCTCATAGACGCATCAACGACCTTTGAACACAGTGTATGGCGCAGGCGTTCTCCAAACTTTGGGGGTATCTATTTTAGCAGCATGGCCTCGGATTGAACGCTTCTCTCTTTATCGGGGGTACATTGACGGGTGGTTTGTACAAGTTTCGTGAGAGGATGTCTCCTCTAGGATAATGCGGAAGAGGCTTGTGGGGTGGTGTAAATAAGATACGACAGATATTCATACTTGGGTTTTGCTCCCAAAATGGCAGGATATTGCTTCAAGGCACAATTGAGAACCGTTCTTCTTATATCTACAATGTACATGTTTGTTCTCTATTGGCGCCTCTGATCGTGGCTAACGAAATCTCTACCAATGCGGTTGACTCCCACAGCTCTTTTAGTTCCGAGAGAGCTGCTGTGACGTGCGCCATCTCCATATTCATATACACCGGAATCATACAGTCTCTTAATCCTTGTGCTCCTCAAAACTTATGCTCCTCCAGAAACTTGCAAAGTTCCTGCTTCTTATGCCCCTAAATAACACAATCAGTATTTTATCATCTCATCCCCATCCCCCATCCTCTCTGAGACTCACCCTAACTATTATGTGCTTCGTCAACTGGTTGATCACCACATCCTTCTCCTCCACGCCCAGGGCAAACTGCAAATCCGAGCGTAGTACATTAATATCTCCTTCTATACGCCGCAGTTTCGTTTGCTTGAGGTTGCCACCGCGCTTGCTGAGTAGGTAGACGGGCATGCCGTTTGTGGCCGTGCGTGTTATGCGGTAGGGCTTTGCTAAGGCGGTGGTTGTTGAGAGATTGCGGACGATAGGGAGTAAGAAGGAGCGGAGGTTTGAGGGGCGAGGGAGGGCGAGGGGACGAAGGAAGGGGAGGGACATTGCGATTGGGGAGTTGTCCTGGAGGTGCTTTAGATTTCTGGGAGAAAGTTAGTTGTCGTAATTTGCTTGAGGCAATGGAGCAGTTGCAATGTCTGGTCGCGATAGACCTACACGTGGGTTGCGGAGAGGAACAGTTGATATCTAGGCATGAACTTCAAAACCTCAAGTCAATCTCAATGTACTCACTCGCACGTACATATTCAACCGTTTCGCAACATGAAATATAGACTTTAAGTTGGGCTTGGCATAAATTTCTAGTGGCTTGGCACTGACAGGACTTTCACCTCGTAATTTGTGTTATATTGGGAAAATATAGCTATTACGATATGAGATGATATATGCCCTGAAGACATGTACTTAACCTGAATCACTCAAGAGTTCTAAGTTCCAAGTCAAGTAATCGGCTGAAGGTTATCCAACCTTGGCGGGAGTCTTCCTTAGCGTCTATTGGCATTTGCCTCGCACATTTCCAAAAATCTTCAAGATCACCCCGCCAAATCGATTCCATACATCAGTCGCAACCATGGCGGATAACACGCCTACCTCAGATGCCGACATGCTCCAAGGCGTTCAGGCACAAGCCAGGACACCAGAAGAAGTCGCAAAGGAAAGCAATCTGCTGCCAAAACTCATCACCCACCTCGACCGTCACCTAATATTCCCTCTGCTCCAATTCGCAGAGCAAGATGAAGATCACCCAGAGATCACGAAAGCCAAGTTTGAGCTGCTGCGAAAGACGAACATGACGGATTACGTCGCGTCTTTGTACTGTGAGATGAACGACGTGGAGGAGGCGCCCAAGGAGTATGCACAAAAGAGACAGGAGGTTTTGGACCGCTTGGAGTTGTTCGCGGAGGAGAGTGAGAAAATAACGGAGCTTTTGCAAACTGAAGATGTTATCACCAATCTGCGGAGCGACAAGGTTGCCAACTTGGAGTACCTCAAGAGGGAGCACGATGTATGTGATGAGCCAGTCTAAGATGAGCGCGCAACTTTACTGACTCTTCTACAGGTTAACCCCGAGATGATAAACACCCTCTACGATTTCGGTAACTTCCAATACAGCTGCGGTAACTATCAAGCCGCAGCAGAGCTCCTCTACCAGTTCCGAGTTCTCTCTACCGACAACGACAAAGTTGCAGCTGCAACCTGGGGAAAGCTAGCATCTGAGATTCTGACTACCAACTGGGAGGCAGCGATGGAGGAGATAAACAAAGTCAAGGAGACTATTGACACCAAGCTCTTCACCAACCCTCTCGCACAGCTTACCCACCGAACATGGCTGATCCACTGGACTCTATTCCCATTCTTCAATCACGAAACCTCGAAAGACGTCATCTGTGAACTCTTCTTCTCTGCTCCCTTCATAAACACCATTCAGACCGCCTGCCCATGGATCCTGAGATATCTGACTGCAGCAGTCATTACAAACCGTAGCCGGACGCGTAACATTGGTCAATATCAGAAGCAGCTGAAGGATATCATCAGAATCGTCAAGCAAGAGAACTACGAGTACCAAGACCCCGTCACCGACTTCATCAAGGCTCTTTATATCGACTTTGACTTCCAGGAGGCCCAGAAGAAGCTCTCAGAAGCTGAAGAAGTTCTCCGCTCCGATTTCTTCCTCGTTTCAGCTTCCGACAACTTCGTCGAAGCCGCCCGTCACCTGATCTCAGAAAGCTACTGCAAGATCCACCAAAGAATTGACATCAAGGACTTGAGTGCGCGATTGGGACTGAACCAAGACGAGGGCGAGAAGTGGATTGTCAACCTGATCAGAGACACGAGAGTTGATGCAAAGATCGATTACAAGGAGGGCACGGTGGTTATGAACCACCCGCCCAGCAGCGTGTATCAGCAGGTGATTGAGCGCACGAAGGGAGGCTTCTTTCGGACACAGGTCCTGAGCGCCGCTGTTGCGAAGTGAGTGGGATGGATATGCATAGGCTTGGCGTTCAGGCTGGGAAGAATCACCATAAAATTGATTAGCTGCATATAGTTAGTTGCTGGCTATATTTCAGTCGAGAAGTGCCGGATGGCAGGTAGTCCTATAAATAGAGAGTCTACAGAGCTCTTGCTTTGATCATGTGGATGGCTGTTTGGAGACCTGCGTGACTTCTGACCTGTGCTACTTTGTCGACTTGTGGCTCCCTCATAGGCTTCGGCATATTCTTACTTTCCTGATCACAAGTCAATCAACTGTGCCACTCAGAGGAACATCATCGGCTTCCAGAGCCTTCCTTTGCTTGCCAAATTTCCTAACTTCTTGGTAGCCCAGTGTTTTTGCAAGGCAGAATCAACATGGCCGCAATCTAGACATCAAGAATACTACAACTCAGCGGGCAGTTGAAATGTGCTAGTATCAATAAGCAAAGCTTGTGTCACTTTGTTATCGTTTCACATGTAGGTCTCGCACTCAAGATCTTCAAATCTCTTGATTCAGCTGTTCTTTTGAGATATTCAACAGGGAGATCGAGGTGAATCAAGCAGGTGAGATTCGAGTCCTTTCACAGCAATTGTGCATTAATGTCTCATGCACAATAACCTTTGTACTTCCTTGATCGGTATCGGGATCGAATCTAGCCGAGATGGACGGAGATGGCACACTCATGAGCACGCTAAAAGCGTGAGAATCGTTGGTCGTAGCAGGTGAGTGGGTATGTACGTTATTTTTTCGGTTAGTTCAGACGGCATACAACACAGCTAGCAAGCAACATCAGTACCAAGTACAAACTCATTTCATCTCTTGACTTCATTACAACGATAACCGCAAAATAGGATCAACATCATGGCTATACCCGAACAGATATTCCAGCCACGCAGGCCGTACCATCGGGCCACCCAGGAGGGCATAGCGAGATATCCCAACCACACAGACTGAACAATCCCACACATCAGTCTAGCCGAAGAGAACATGGCGAAATGTCCCAGCCAACCTGAGAGAACCATGATGGCTACCACAGATCACGGGGCCCCCGACAGTCAGCGATGCCGGCTCATAGTCTTCAGCTGAAGACCAGCAGTATCTACATCATAAGAAGAAGAACCCTGCACTTAATTAGTATCAGATACTGAGATTCTGGGAAGAGGAGAATTCTCATGCGAAGGGGATGACGGTTGGTGTATAACACAGTTTTGAAGATCTGGGTACGGGGACTTATAGATTTGGCGGAGGTAATATTATATAGAGATTTTCTGATTATCGACGAACTATAGAAGTCTTATGCAGCTAAGTGTCCGTTGGTAGAGTACATTAGGCTTACATAGAAATTAAGATTTGTTTACTCTGCTCACTTGTGAAGATAAGTAAAGCACACCAGCCGTGCGAAGAGGAGGATGAATCTAGACCAAAACAAGATTAGATTATCCTTGGCATGGTCCATTAGCGAATAGAGCTAAAAAAAAAAAAAAAGAGCTTCAGCATATTTTCCAGTCCCACATACCCATACCAATAACCTCACAACAGCCGCATAGGCACAGTATAAATTGATTGTGGAAGCTCTGAACCAGAGCATACCTACTGCTATGGCCGCCGTCGACTATCTGCTCCATGAGAGCTCGGTGGGATACGCAATATTCGAAGTGGTGCACCAAGCAGACACTGTTGGAAACAGATTGAAGGAGGTACAAGATGCCGCTCAGGATCTGTCGAAATTCGGAAAGATGGTCAAGCTAGTTAACTTTGCGCCTTGGAGGTAAGCTGCGCAGATACTGCAGAAGTAGGTTGGATTTGTGATTGACATCAAATATAGAGATGCTGCAGAAGCTTTAGAGAACACCAACCTTGTTTCAGAGGGTGTCTTATCCGATTACTTGAAGTCCAATCTCGAGTTGAACCTCCCAAAGACATCAAAGAAGAAGAAGATCGTGCTCGGTGTTTCGGATAAAAACTTGGCAGGAAGCATCAAGGCATCGTTCGATGGGGTCGATTGTGAGACTGGAGAAACATCCGAGATTGTCGCCGATCTGCTCAGAGGTATCCGCTACCATGCGCCAAAGCTTCTGAAGGGTCTGCAGGAGGGTGATGTCGAGCGCGCGCAATTGGGTCTTGGCCACGCATACTCTCGCGCGAAGGTCAAGTTCTCGGTCCAAAAGAACGACAACCACATCATACAAGCTATTGCTACGCTAGATCACCTCGACAAAGCAGTCAACACTTTCTCCATGAGAGTCCGTGAATGGTACGGCTGGCACTTCCCCGAGCTCGTCCGTATGGTATCCGATAATAACACCTACGCAAAGCTGGCTCTGAAGATTGGTAACAAGAAGACCTTGACCGACGAGTCTCTCCACGATATCGCAGCCATCGTCAACGATGATGCCGATGTTGCGCAGTCGATTATTGATGCAGCGAAGGTTAGCATGGGACAGGATATCTCTGAGCAGGATATGGAGAACGTCTCTTCATTCGCCAACAGAGTGGTCAAACTTGCCGAATACAGAAAATCACTCTTCCAATACCTTGTCAACAAGATGGCCATTGTCGCTCCCAACTTGGCTGCTCTTATCGGCGAGGTCGTCGCCGCCCGTCTCATTTCCCACGCCGGTTCTCTCACCAACCTCTCTAAATATCCCGCTTCCACCGTCCAGATTCTCGGAGCTGAGAAGGCGCTTTTTAGAGCTTTGAAGACTAAGGGAAACACACCCAAGTATGGTCTCATCTACCACTCCAGCTTTATTGGTCGTGCTGGCGCAAAGAACAAGGGTCGTATCTCGAGATTCTTGGCCAATAAGTGCAGTATTGCGAGCAGAATAGATAATTTTTCAGAAGAGCCAACGACGAAGTTCGGTGAGGCGTTGAAGAGACAGATTGAGGAGCGATTGGACTTCTACGCTACTGGTACCGCACCAACGAAGAACGAGGAGGCTATGGTAAGCAATGCACAGTACTACATTACGAGCAATCACTGATGTGAAGAAAAAGAAATCCGCAATGGATGCCGTGCTCGGAGACATCAACATCGCCGACCCAACCGCCGAAGATGACATGGAAGACATCGCGCCCAGCTCCGTGCCCAAGCGAGAGAAGAAGTCCAAGGACAAGAAAGAGAAAAAGGAGAAGAAAGAGAAGGACGGCTCATCGAAAGACAAGAAGCGAAGACATAGCGAGGTCAATGGTGATGCGGAGGCTGTGGATGGAGAGAAGAAGAAGAAGAAGAAGAGCCGCAAGTCCGAGTAGTTCTCTTTTGGTAATTCTTGATCTGTACATTTGGGTGGGACGGCGTAGTAAGTTCACTGTTGTGTGTTGAATACTCCCCCGGCGTTGGGATGATACATACGATGCATTTGGTCTCTGGAAAACTTCTTACTGGGTTTTGTTGCATAGCAGAGGGTGGTAGATTTGCGAAATGTCAACTTCTCCACGTACTTCATGTCTCCTGCTCACTGTCACATATGGAGACAAGTACTTTCTCGATTGCGTTTATCTTGTTCAGTCACATCTAGAAATCGCCGTGAACGTCGTGAATCTTTTACTCTCCGGATTGCGTTCTTTCATGTAAACCTATCTCATGAGACTAAGCCTCTGATGTGGCCCAGGCGATGCTATTTTGATGCCCAAACTCCTAGATTCGCCATGCTAGCCAAATCACCTCATTCATTTAACCTTAACCACCTAAACCCGTGGAGCACGCTCAAGCACCTTCACTACCGAATTCGGCCGTCCACTCCTCACTCCGCTTGATATCTTCTTGCGAGACAGTCGGCCGTGCACCCTTTACAGCTTTGATGAAGTCCTTGAGAACAAGCGGTGGCTCGAGCAGCTTTTCTGAGTCGACTTCTGTCCAGTTCATCTCTTTCGCGCCGGCGTCACCTGGTGAGCAGGGTGTGAACTTCTCTACACAATCGTCCATCACCTGCTAATGTTAGCTTAGTCTTTGCATGAGGAAAACGAGGCAAATTACCTTCTTATAATGTGTAGCCATCTGAATCTTCCTCACAGGCTGCATAAGCGCATCCTGTACCGCAATGCTGATATCGCTTCCCGAATAACCCTCACTCAGCTCCCCTAGCTTCCTATAATCCTCGCTCTTGAGATCACAAGGCGTCGTGCCTACGCTGATCTCAAACATCTTCGTCCGTGCTGGTAAATCAGGTAGTGAAATATGCACACGTCTCTGGAAACGACGTCTTATGGCAGCATCTAGTTGCCATGGAATATTTGTAGCCCCGAGAACGAGAACACCTTTGCTGTCCCGTCCGACACCGTCCATTTGTACCAGCATTTCTGTCTTGATTCGTCGTGAGGCTTCGGATTCGCCTTCGCCTCGGGGGCCACAGAGGGCGTCTACTTCGTCGATGAAGATGATAGAGGGTTTGTTTTCTCGGGCCATGGCGAAGAGCTGCTTCACTAATCTGTCTCCAAGATCAATACCATATTTCAACCTCAGACTAAGAAACTGACCTTTCGCTCTCTCCCATCCATTTGCTGACCAAATCCGAACTGGAAACACTAAAGAATGTGCTGTTTGCTTCCGTAGCCACCGCCTTCGCAAGATAACTCTTTCCTGTTCCAGGCGGTCCATACATCAAGATCCCCTTCCACGGCTGCCTCTTCCCCGTAAATAGATGCGGGAACTTTATCGGCAGAATAACAGCCTCCTTCAACGCCTCCTTTGCGCCCTCTAAACCCGCAACATCCTCCCACTTCACATTCGGCTTATCCTGCAAAATCGCTCCCGCCAGTGCATTCCGCAGCTTTTGGCTCTCCGGGTCCGCACCACCCTCATCCTCCTTCCCCTTCCCTGCTCCGCCTGCGCTCGTCCCATTTGCACCCACCATGCTCGGTTTCTTGCGCTTCCCGTCTTCGCCTGCGAGATGCTGCTTCAGCTTCTCCGCGCGCTCCATGTATTCGCCAGCTTTGGCGCGTATCATTTCCTTGGATTTTGCGTTCTTCTCCCATTTCAGGGCGAGCATGAAGAGCTCGAGGGATTGGTAATAGAGTTGGTAGGCTTTGTCGTATTCGGCTGAGGTGTCGGCCTCGATGGCCTTCTTGACGACTTCGATCGCCCGGCCGAGAAAGTCGGTATTTGACATGTTGGCTGTGGATGAGGTGTAGTGAGAAGATGCTGTTTGAAGCTCTAGAGAGAAGGTCTCGAGATCTATGCCAACGCTATGCTGCGGTTGATTGTGGTTGTAGATATGGGACCAAGGCGGGAGGTCTAGCTCGCAAAAAAGATCGAATGACGGCGAGTAAAGTCGGTGTAGTCTGAAGACAATACTGCAGCCCTGGGATATGTATTTCGGTGACAATTGAAGTGCCTATTGCTGTATGACGGGCCTGAAGTGAAGTGAAGTGGGTTGCTTGGCCGTTGTCAACCTGAATCGGTATGCCCCGCGGTGCGATGACGCTAGTGCGATTTCTCGGTGCTGTCTGGATTTCCATTAGAACGTCTATCAACGGCAGATATCACTATTTTACTGTACACACGCTCTATTGTCTCGACCTATGCTACATTACCTGGTTGATTCTTCTGCAACGATATTTCAGCGCATCTACCGCTATGGCTGAGCAACAGCCACATCTACAAGCTCTTTCTGAGCAATATCAAAAGTTTGAGCAAGGTAAGACTTCTACAGCTCTTCAAGTGTGCATGCCTAACTTCCTTCTAGAACTACAGACCAGTATCCAGGCCCGTCAGAAGCTTGAGAGTCAGCACCAGGAGAATAAGAATGTCCAGAAGGTTCTCAGCTGCGCTGGTGCTCGAAGAAAGCGAAGAAAGCTAGACACTAAGAAGATATAGGAATTCTCTGGACTGGACGATGATGCCAATATCTACAAGCTAGTGGGACCAGTACTGTTGAAGCAGGACAAGATGGAAGCAGTTATGGCTGTTGATGGCAGACTCGAGTTCATTGAGAATGAGATGTGAGCATCTTCACAGGCTTAAGGACGTCTGGACTGATTGTAATTAGAAAGCGGACGGAGAACCAGATCAAGGATACACAAGAGAAGAGCGAGAAGGTGAAGTCAGAGGTATATGCTATTGATCAATGGGAATGCTGCTGTACTGACTATATCAGATCATACAGATACAATCGCAGGAACAGCAGGCACCAGGTTCACAGCAAGTCGCTGCATGATATGGGAAGGTCTTATGGGGTGCTAGGATGCATTGCATGGCGTTGGGTACAAAAGTATTATACCAGGCTAGAGCTTCTGAAGTTGTCAACTCACGGTCGTTCATGCTTTTGCCGCGTGGTTTGTGAAATTGTACATATATGCGCTCTCTTAGGCTACGAGAAGCCTGATAACTTTAAAGCCGCATTATTAAGAAGGGTTTTCTCCCCAAGTGCCGCGCTCCGGTCGTTTATTCGCTCTCCATAACATCGACTTAATACAAGGTACAAGACTTTGCCGTCTTAAACAGTCATGTCTAGGGATTATTCCACTCCTGGGTTCTTACGGATAAGAGTAAGGGCGACTGCTTGACTTGGTTGGACTCGAAGCTATTGTGAGATCTCAACCCCCTCGATTCCGCCATATCTGAGAATCAGGGCAATAATATTGGATACGCCAACAATCTTCTATTCAAAAACTCAACTTCACAAGCACTCACGATCGAATCCTTCCAACTGTTTCAACCCATCTGACGCATTCTCGCCCTTCCTCTCGAACGTCCAGAAGCCTAGCGCCAAACTACACTGTTATTCGTTTCCCTCTACCCACGCTATCCAAATGGCTTCTGGGACGAAATCGAGTTAACTAATTTCAAAGCTCTGTGAGAAATTATCATAATAAATCACGACGGTTGGGACCTCTTCGAATTACACAATTGCTGTGGCGATGGCTGGTGTACAGTTCCGTACTCATATCATGACATTCGACTTGTGGACTTTGAAGAGGGCAGTGACACTGACATAGATAAGATATTTGGAGGTTTGTTTGGATAGGCTTGTATGTAGACGCTGGGAATCAACGCAGTGAGTAGTCTGACTGGGTTTGTAGAGTTGAATTTTCTGCTGAAGAAAGACGAACGTCGTGAACATAGAGTGGAGCAGCAGTCACAGTCACAGAATCCTTCAGGCCACCATCATGGGAGCTCAGCATCCTTTCCTCGGCAGACCAACATCCGTATTGACTTTCTGGTTGACCAGAGCAATGTTGAGACTAAGCACAATATTGGTGAACTCACCAGATCACGATGGAATGGGTGGCATGTCACATGTTCCTCAATAGAAACCGTATTTAAGATGTTTGCTGATACCCTAGCAAGTTCGCTACTTTAAAAACGCAAGCAATCCGGCATCATATATCAGAACCAAGCAGTAAGCTAACCCTGAATATGAAATATTCCAAGTTAGCAGAATCTAGCCTATCAACAACACAAAGGTCCGTGGTACGTTTCAAACAGCATTGAATAATGTCAAATCAGATCCTCAGCTAAATAACAATCTCGGACAAGGAACAACGCAACACCGAAAACGAGCATGAAATTGACCAAAATAGCAAAGCCTCAAGCTCAACAGAAGAAAAAGCCAGTACCCTGGGAAACTTCATTGACATAAACGCATTCGCGTCTTCCAAAGCCGTAGTGCTGTCGGGAATTACCGATGAGCAGTTTGGTGAATACTGCCTCTACCATACCCCTTCTGATTCTGAGTTCCAAGACTGAGTGAAAAGTCAATATATGAACACAGCCATCGCTGGGAAAGAATTTATATAGTTACTGCAACCACCATTCCCAAATCGCATATACCGTGGTTATCCAATTGTCGATTGGCTTGTTCCCCATACGTAAGGCGGAAGAGCACCTTAACCTCCTTCTCAGACCCCTTGAACATCATCAACCCACTGTCCAACCTCAATGCTGCGTCTTCAGCGAGACTTCGCGCCCTCACTCTCCTAAACATAACATGGTTGACTGCGATCTTGGGAACAGGATTTTGACGTAGCAGGCGGTCAGGGTCGTACAAGAAGCAAAACTCCCGGACATGGCCAAGGCGAACTTCTCGACATTTGTAAGCATTGTGTTGTATTCGATATATCTACCATAGACAGGCGGCATACGAATTGTTTTTTTTTCGGAGGCTTATGTCTTGCAGAGAAGTATGGGGTAGATCAGCTAGGAAAGCCCTATGTCTTGCTGTCGATGATGAAGATATCGTGTGTTTAGAATATTGTGATAAGGGTACCATCACCGATGTTGCAGGTGTATACTTCGCAGAACGGCTTTCACGACACGCGGAGAGGACTGTGACACAAGACTTCTGTGCAGAGACTTAAGGCAGTATCCACACCCTCAGGGATTTGTTGCCATATGGCGGAGATTTTATTCCGATCAGCATGCTGAGTCGGGTTTGTATCGGGAGAATGTTCAACGGGAAGTGTGGTGTTTGGATGCTTTGCGCTGAAGCTTCGTCGTCGGGTTGTGGACTGTATCCATTGACATGCTCCATTCTGAATCATGATTGAGGCTATTGTGGTTTGTATGAAGACCAGAAGTGACAGTACGAATGTGCTGTAATTGCAGTGATTTGGTGGTCTGACTTGGTGTTGTGGATTTATGAGCTTTTCAACAGCAGAAGGCCGCAACCACGTGAGTTAACCAAACAGTCACAAGCACAGGCTAACAGACGCTAGCAGAGTAGCACTTTAAAAAACCTTTAGTCTCGTAGGTCATCAAATAGTGAACCAAGAGCGCAAGGTCTATCGTCAGAAGTCTAGTATGTTACATTGCCATCAAGACTACGGATGCCAAGTGAAGACACATTTCCGTCTGATCGGTGCAATATGATCGTTGCGTCACTGTCATGAGAAGATCGCGTCTCAGCGCGACAGATGAAGAGGAAAGGCAAGCTTGGCTATAGTATAATGTTCCTGTGATTGTATATATGTACAAGGTATCTATCGTTACATGTTTATTACTCGTGGTATACACGTACTCTTACAGTCTTCATGTCCGATTGCGATCTATCATCAACACAGGGCTTTCTCATGGCTCAACGACACTTCCCAGCGATACCGGGGCTTCCGTATCATGCTCCTCTATTTCCTGCTCATACTTCTCTGGCAGATTCTCCCATCGCTCCAAATACTCGTCGGCTTCCTTCTCCGACGGCCAGCCAAGCACAGGACAGCTATCAGCGATTTCTTCCAGGCCCACTCTATACGCCGTGCCGCTGGTGAAGACTCTCATAGCGGTCAGCGTTCTTCTGATCATGATTTCCCCATTGCGTACAGCGTGTGCTCTTTCGTCTAGGATACGGTGGTGCTCTTTCATCCATTCCAGCACGCGCGTGATGCCTTCGTAGTCTTCGGCCAGGCCGAGGACTCGAACATAGGCGTGGAGATGGACGGCTGAAATGTCGTGTAAGAGTTCGGGATGGCCGGAGAGGGATTTTATGCTCGATACGGCGGAGAGCTTCTTGTATATGACTGCGACTAATCGTAAAGCGGAAGACTCAGCGGTGAGGCGACTGGAAAGATCGACGGTGATTGATGCTAGGATTGTCTTCTCCAGGCTATTGCAGATCACGAGAAAACCATATGCGTCCAGCTCCAGCCCTTGTTGGAGGAAGTCACCTAAAACAGCTTCTGTAATCTGCCATGTTAGTATATCATTTTTTGATGTGTTGGAAAATTCTTTGTCGACAACTGTGCCACGACGTGCAAGTGCTCTGAAAACAGCATACCAAGCAGGTCGGAAGGTCGACTTAGTTTGTTTGAGAAGTTCAATTGCGTGACTAAGAGGAGCCGCGAGCTTGCCTGGTGCCATCTGTAATTCCAGGATCTGCAAGACGCCGTCTTTGCGTTTGGCATGCTGATAATCAGGATTGATCCGTGGAACAAATCTGCAGAGCATCTGTAAGAAAGATGCCAGTAACGGATCAGGTAATGTCTGCCTTCGAGATTGCATGTCCGTTTCTTCGCCATCAACTAGAAAGGCAATTGCCTTTGGATCTATCCGTGCATCTTTCAGATAGAGAATAGCATCATCCGGCGTACGAGAGTTTGCGACCATGAACCTCAAGAAGGATCCTGTTGGTCTGATTCTGTCTCTTCTAATCATTTTATCGTAGAGCTCTTCCTTGGGCGGTGGCTGGAGCTGCATTCGGTAGAAGTTGCTGACATTATCATTCGAAGGAGGGAGAAGCTCCTTGCCGCCGCCGGGTACGGGATCAAGGTACCTGCGCCTAGAACCGTAGCTGGTCCGGTCAAATTCCAGCCTCGCCTTTTCAGCTTGGAGTTTCTCAAACATGATAAAGTACATCAAACCATCTGGTCTGCCTCCTAATTGCTCAAACTTCGTGAAGGCACTCCAAGCTTCTTGGACATCACGAGTCGCCTCGACTCTGGCGGCCCAAACAACTGTATCTTCCGTTGACAGAGCATCTGAGTCTGTGTGAGCCAGAGGATTGACTCTTCGGACAGTGCGGGTAAGGATGGTAGGTGTTCCATCAGACTCCTGACCGCCGAGAATGCGCATCGAAGTGTCTGTCGCGGTTTCGCAATATCCTGATTCAGACATACGCATAGCCGATGACAAGACTCTGCTGTAGTCATCCTCTAGTCTACGCTTCGCATCCATACCATCCTGTTCCACTCGCCATGGCGGCCAAGTTCTGGTACTGAGCGCAGAAACCCGGGACTCTTTCTCTGAGCTTTTCTGTCCCGCCAAGACCATGGATACAGCCTGATATCCCCTTTGGCTCAGTAGTAATGGCGGCTCGAATTGTCCCGCCCACCCTAACAGAACCCTCTGAGCATCCCAGGCGTACACCATAGCCTGGAAAGTGTTATGGGCATGGGGCGTCGCGAGCTGCTTAAGCATGAAGTTCAAGAGCTCACACAGGTTCCGGTGCGTATACGTATCGAAGATCATTATCTTCTCGACAGAATCTTCTCCAAGTAATGCGGTTACAGCTTGAGGTATCATCTGTGCTATCGCAGGAAGCGCCGAAGACCACACGTTGCGGGCATGGTACAAGAGACGGATAATGATTTGGATGTTCGTGTGTCGCAGTAGACGCGACGTAGAATTGCTGCCTGAACGTTGCCACGATTTGATCGATCTGATTTGCGTGGCAGTGTATATAACTATTTTGTCCAAAGTTTTGACGTGCGTTATGTCCTTACTCTGTAGTATTGCATCCAGAATGAATATTGGATACGTAGATCCTCCGGATATGAATGCCTTGATGCTTTCACTAGGGTCGCGGATTGACACAATTCGAGCCCATTCTTTGATGTCGTCCATTGTGAAGTTATGCTGCATTATAGTATGCCATGACTGGCTGCTGATCCGTCTATCATCGGGGGTTCCACCCATGTCTGAGTTATGCAGGTACTCTACTAGTATTGACGAGAGATCATTGCAATAGCCTGACTGGTTGGACTTAAGCCATAGCTTGCTTCGTTCTTGAATGTCTTCCAACTGTAGCCATTCTATGAGAAGCCTTCGAGGTTTCATGCGCACAGCAGAATCATGATGTACCGACACCTTATCTAACATCTCGGTACAGTCTGCAGGCTTGATATCGCCCGGAGCATTAGATGAAGCACATCTATACCTGACAAGTTTTGACGACCAGGTAGATTGCATCAAATTATGCCTAAGCGACGCCTCCCTCCATACATCCAATTGGAGCCCATTAAATGAGGGCGGGCTGCGCGAAGCACTGGGCTTTGCAGCCTGCTGCGCATGCTCTATCGATCTTTGCAAAAAAGCTGGTTTGGCAGTTTCCTCTGGCCCCTCGATGTATGGAATCTCCTGAACCCGGAATGATGTATGGTTTCTGGCATTCTGCGACGGAGTGTTCAAATACCTAGATCGGAGCTGGCAGCGACCTAGCAAGTGGAGGGCCTGGTTGGAACGCAGGATATGGGAGACCTGGGAAAGTTCATCAGCAAACGAGATCAACTTGGTTAGGTGGAAGAGCTCACCAATGCCCCGGCAACAAGTCCATGGCAAGAGACATGTCTCTGCTTGAAGGCACCGCCCAGCTTCGATATATGAGAGCGCGATTGCATTCGGTCATGGTGGCCACAGTACAGCAGTCCAACGAAGTAGTTGAAAAGACAGAGCAGCACAAGGAGTGTGGAATGAGCTATGGAAGCTTCGGCAGAGTGGCAATGGTTGGTTTATGGGCGGACTGGACTAGGTAAGGAGGGTCATCCATATATGAATAATCAGCCCTTCCAAGCTATATTGAAGGTTGAAGCAGGCAGAAGGAGTGAAATCCAACGTGATCTCCTGTCGAGCATAAAAAGCATGGTCCCCATAATTGAGCGGCTTGGCGCTTGGCTCTATCTGCAGCAACCGGAGTTCCATTTGCGGGCATTTCCTCTCTCCGTGTGAACCATATCTGGTTTCATTGTACTATCAAATCATCAGAGATCCGAGACATCTACGGTTCCGGAGATTCGTTTGACCTCTGCAGCGAAGACTTTGTGGACTCATTGTCGCGTTGAAGTTCGGCCTTACCTGGCCTGCTTTTCCCTCGTCACACATTCTTGCTAATCCACCCTACACATCGCGTCCCTCGCGACAAAACACCTACGGACTCTGGTAAATATCCTCGTCCATCTACAAGCTCAGCATGTCAGCCATGAACGGCGTCTTGAGTCCTCCAGTGAATACGGGGCCTACAAATGCATCGCTTTCTGCGAAACGAAAACGCGAAGATACCACCGACAATTCACAACTGAATGGTAATAGCAATGCGGAAAGCGTAATCAGCGTAGGCGATGTGCAGCAAATTATTAGAGATCTGGTCGATGTGCTCAAGTCGTAAGGCGCCCATATCCTCAGAACTCTATGCTGGGAGCAAATTCTCGTTCGGTCGCATCCTGACACCTGCTAACAATCCATCCAGACAGGACCCTTCCTCCATCATGACACGAAAACTCACAACCTCATCATCTAACGAACACCAGACGAAGAGACAAAAAGGCGCAAATTCCACTGAACAATCCACTATCCTGGACCGCGCATCTTCCAATAGTTACAGCACCGTCGAGGAAATTCTCGGAGACATAGACGCATCCGTATCTGATGTGCTATCAGAAACAACATCTTCGAATGAAGCTGCGCGCACCCAGTATCAATCAGTCTCACCGGAGAAGAACGAGTGCCTGCTAAAGGTGGCTGCATTCAAGAAGAGAGCCCATGATCTTGTAAAGAAAGAGCTGACCGTTCGACGGGAAACACAACATGTCAATGGAGCCTCAGCTCGCGCCAACTCCTCTGTGCCGATCAGTGCGGACTCGGTGGAAAAGCAGATGGTTCTGACGTTATACGGTAATGCTCCGCAGGCGAAACAGCTCTTTTCCAGTCTTCAATTGTCGAAGCAAACAGGAAACGCGGAGGTCTTGCCATTCCTAAGTGAATCCGGATTACCCCCCGGCATTACTACAACTCAGATCATGCCCATCCAAACAGCCAACAAGAATGAAGAGAACAGTCGAGCGAAGACTTTGGGAGAGTTGTTTCCTACGCCTGCTACAGTGCGAGCTTCGGAGCCGCCCAGACCATCGAAGATAGGAACCACACGAGAAACCAAGGTAGGCTGGTATCAACCCGCCGTTGCTGATGCGCCACCTCGTACCGCCAGTTATTTCGAGCAGAAGATCACGACAGGGCAGTGGATTGACTACAGGAACGCCAGTCCTGCGCAGAGCACGAAGAGAAAACGTGATAGAGCAATGAGCTTGGGAGGTTCAAAGGCACCCCAATTGGATACCGACTCAGGTGAATCTGAAGCTGCGAAATTGGATGCGCTTTTCCGTGGTGCTTACAGCAGCTTTGCCCCCACGAAGGACAATTCCGCAGCAATTGTTCCTGATGGCACGGTAGGCAAGTTGTGGTGGCAACAAACTGGAGAGAAAAGCTTTGCTCGCTTCGTTGAGAATGCAACTACGAAGGATGAGATTGCGACCCCTGAAGCGACTGAGGAGGGATTAGTTGTGGTTGAGAATGAGCTTGACTTGTACCGGGAGGCCGTGAAATGGTATGAAACGCAAACATTGGATCCGGAGCTGGAATCTGCAAAGGAGAAGTCGGCAGAAGAGAAGGATGTTGATGAGGTGTTGGAAGGCATTTCGGAGCTTTTGGAGACCTTGAACTCGTACCAGCGAATTCGTAATATGTCACTCAACCTCACCAGTCGTGCGGCGGGTCTGTTATCTGCATCCGATACCGCTACAGTTGGAACTCCAGCGAAGCCAAGTGATTCAGAAATTGCAACCTACGAGATCCTGAAGTCTCATTTGACTCTCATGATCGCCTCACTCCCTCCATTCGCTGTTGCGAAGCTCAAGCCAGATCGATTGGCGGAGCTCAATATCAGCACAAAGATTCCGGTTGAGTTAGAAAACTACCACGGCGTCATGGAAGAGGATGAGATTGCATCGAAACCCAAAGGCATGCTTCCTGTTGGTGGTGTATCTCGGAATCTCCAGGCAACATCACGCGCTAGCTCTACCCCGTCATATAACACGGGTTATGCTTCTCGAACTGTTGCTCCAAATGCCCAATATTACGGCTCTTCGCAAACACCGGTTCGACAGAATCCAGTTATGCAGAGACCACCCGCTACCGCGCCGTACCAGCTACAGAGACCTGCTTCTGGGGTTGCTGCTTATAACCGCCCACAGGCTGCCTATAACAACACACCGGCATATGCCCATCAAGCTGCTCGAACTGTCCAACAGCCGTCGTACAACAGTGCTACCCAGTACGGTGCGTCGACATCTGGGTCATATGCGACAACGCCTACCCAAGGGTATGCCAGACCAATCGGACAGAGTTATCAGGGTGCAGCTCAAGCTACTGGGCAGGGTACTCAGCAGAACCGATACGCAAGCCAGACAAATTACAACCAGACAACGACAGCTCAAAATGGTGTGCTCCAGCGTTACGGCAGTGGAAGCGTTTCTAACATGAACAGCGTTGCCCGACAGCAGTCTCCAGCCCAAACTGCTTGGGGCACGCGTCAACCAGACTATGACTTTACCAGCCGTAACAACTCCTACGCTAACGGCATGCCTGGATATAACTCATCGACGCCAAACATGATGCCAAATCAGAGACCATACCAGCAACCAGTTTCCACCGGCACACCTACCCCCAGTGCGATGATGAATGGATCTTCGGCGTCTCCTCAGCCTCAAGTTGCTCAGCAACATGCACAACCACCACAACAGAGAACGACCAACTACAGCACTTACTTGAGCAATGAGCAGCAACATAACATATTAGAACGCCAGAGAGCCACATTGGCCGCTCAGCAACAACCCCCCCAACAGCAGGCAAGACACGATGCAGCGCAGACAGCTGGAGCTATTGAACCACCATCTGTATAGCTGGTCGGTAAAACTCGAGAAAAAGCAAATAGGATGAGCGATTTGCGCGGCATATAGTCTAGGTGCGTGTATATAAATAAGGCATTAAGATGATTGGGTGACGCATGATTTACGGCATTTCTTTTTCTGAAGGTACTGAGGATGCAGATACATAGGGTACCATCAAAAGGCATGTAGAATTAGTAGAAAATCTGTATATGCTATAATACTGCACAAGACCATTTTCAATCGATCCCGTCCCTCATTTTCCTATTAGTACTGCTATCTAGGTACGTAGGTATTTTGCGGTCGGTACCTTGGTACCTGCAGGTCTGTTCGACTAGTGGTCCAAATGTGTATGTTTCAAGCTCAGAGCTGCATGTCATAGTAGGGTCTATAAGACTACAGGTTTAGTGACCAGCAACGGAATGAACTTTCGTATATATGAATTTCTGCAGTAAATATCAGGCCTTTCTCTTATAATGAAGTTGCGGTTCTATAGTAGTAGAGACAAGCCCCTTACCCTGAAGCAAGCAAGCAAGCCCCCTGTTTTCTTTGGCGGGGGAGGGGAGGGAGAACGCTAGTACGTCACAACTGCCCAAGGATTCAACCTACGCGACCGACAACACATCAATCATAACATTCGCTTCTAAGTTCAACTATATACAACTTCATACTCCTATAACTATTGAACAACATCCAAGTCATCACCTCAACTATCAGAAAACATAACATTTGAAACGATCAAACTCCAATAGCGAAGTCGAAAGTCTACTACAAGAGAAGCTCCAACTGCCACCATTACTTATCAACTACAAAAATATCCGCCAACATGAATACCCCAACTCTGATCGATATGCCAGAACCACCATCCAACCCAGAAACTCCCACTGAAGCACCGTACCTCCCCTCTCCTTCCCATTCTCGCACACAAACCCCGTGCTAAATATGCTCCAGGGGAACCCCAAACTCAACAACAACCTCCCTCTCAGCGCTCTCAACCACCGCAATCAAAGACGGCCACCGCGGTACCGCCTTCCCCCACCATGACTACGGCCACTCTCACCGCCATACGCCCTCCTCCAACACTCTCGAAGCCGAGCGCGCAGACCGCATCTCGCGTCTCGCAGGCCTCGAACGAGTGTCCACTGCCCGTCCCGCAAATCTCACCTCGAACAACCCCAACACATCTGTGAACGTACCTGGCCAGATCCCGGGATATTTTGATGTTGCAGGAAATCCGGTTTATACGACCCGCATGTCAACTGTAGGCAGCGCGTCAGCAACAGGCTCGGCGGGAGGGAGGACGACGACATGGGCGAGCGGTAGCACGAAAGATGATGATGCTGATGCAATGAGCATGGATGCGCACTCTGTGTACCGTGACAACGAAGCGGATCATTTCTCAGCGTCAGCTTCAGCGATGGGTGTGGATGAAGACGATGGTATGAGCGACAACACCTCGCTCGTGGGGTTCGGTGAGGGCGCAGGCAGCACGGTCAGCGGCCCGACGTATTCGCGCGGTAACCTCCAGCGGAACCTGGGTTCTCAGCGGGAATTGGGGGGCGGAGGAGCGCCGGTTAGTGATCGGACGACTACCACGGCGGAGCAGGCGCGAAGAGAGGCGAGGATGGTTGATGGATTGGCGACTGATGAGATGGGTGGCGGCTGGGTTGATATTGCTGCAAAAGGAGATGCTGGCATGCCTACTTCTACGACACCAGTTGGTGGGAGAGTGGGTTTTGAGGCTGCAGAGCGGATTGTGAGGGATAGACTTGATGGGGGAGAGGCGAGACAGGCGCCGTTGGGAAGTCCCGATGACTCGGGTCTGGGCAAGTTCTACTTTGAGCAGGAGAAGAAGTAGATTGCTGGCCTGGTGGCGTTTTACGGATTTGATGACGAGATAGAGGGTTCTTTATACTGGATTGGGCGACAAGGAAACCGTTGTTGATACCACTATAAGAGAAGTTTTCTGATACAGCTCCATTTTCCTGGTACAAGCAGTTGTGAAAGGCTTGAGCTGCAATTGCATTCTGAAGTCAGGGATACACTTTTGTCCATAAATACGATCGAGCTCGGATCGTGGCAGTGGAAGTGTTGGACCAGGGTCTTGCACTTTTGTCTGATCGGCTGCTTGGAAGCTTGTGTGATTACTGGTGATGTAAGTTATTCATAAGTCCTCCTTTACTTCTCATTCCTGGTTCTCCTGCTCGTTTAAAAATTCCTCAATATCACAGGTTAAGGTGTAACGGGCTGCATATCCTGGCGTGCGTGGTTGCGCATGGCTGGTGCTTTGCACTTTTGTATTTGAGTGATCAGCTTTTCTGTACGGCTAAGTATGAACGAGGGATATAGTCACATTATAAACTCTGCATTGCCCCCTTCTATGCCTATTTTTCTATGTTTCTCATGGATCGCGCCAATTTTCTTCACTTCAAATTGTTTTCCCTCAGTCGTCGTATCCCTTCGGATTCCAGGAGCTCATTGTTCGAGTTTCATCATGTTATTCTGTCACGTTATGGCTGAACTAACGATCTCAAAGACCATGGGTACTCATCAGTGGTGGGACGATATTGAGAATGAAGTTTACCGTGTATATGTACAGGGCGATCATACCCTTGACCGTACCCTGCAATTGATGCTAGATGCACATTCTTTCAAAGCTAGGTTTGTGTCCCTATTATTCATAACAACTCATCAATGTCACTCTAACTGTTGATACAGAGAACGAAGTTGGGAAATGAGACTGAAAGACTGGAAATTTGAAAAGAGCATTTTGGCACGTGATATTAAGCAAGTACTTCCATCGTGCGATGTAAGCTAGTCAACATCTAGAAACAGGTATGTTATAGCAAAGAAAGATAAGCGTGCTAGGGAGGGCAAGGAGACTGAGTTTTGGAATGCTGGACAGCCTATCTCAGGAGATAATTAAGAGTTTCAAGAAGAAGTTATTGACTGTTGCGGGAGCGTGTGCAAGTGCTGGTGAGTTCGAAGACTGCTTTGCAGTGCTTGGAGGCTCATAAATATGGCAGAGACACCGCCGCAGACTGCTGTTACTTATCGTACTCCCGACAACTTAGCGAGGAGACGATGAGAGTGTTCTTCCAAGTATTGACAGCATCAGTATATCTGATTTCGAGGATGATCCAGAATGCTTCCAGAATATTCGTACTCCATCGAGATGATTCTACCTCCACAAACAACTTTTCCGACTGCGAAGTTATCTACCCAATGACTAGCACTAAGAATTCGCTGAGTTCAGCAGAAGGCAAGCAGCGTTTTTAGGAAGGAGCCGTACATAACTAGAATATCGACATCTAGTACTTCATCAGAGAAACCATGGCTCAGCTCGCGCCAAATCGATACTGCACCTTCGGCGGTTTCCGGTTTCGACGCAGAGGACCTGAGTTCCGTGTCCAGTAGCAAGACAGGTGTCAGATTCTCTGTGTCAGAGGTGACAGTAATCGCCCTTTCCGATTTTTACACTGTCATTTCTATTGAGCGACTGACATATCGCTGCAATTGCGGCTACGAACTGACTGGAAAAGAGGAGTGGAAGCCAAGTAACCTGGAAAGGCACAAAAGTTTCCAACACGCGCCGGAGTCACATTCTTGCTGTGCTCGGGCATGCAAGAGTACGTTTACGGCAATTGACAATCTGACGAGTTGCCAGAGAGACAAAATTCTCCAGAACTACAAAAGTGAGCGCCTTGTCTATTACAGAGATCAGCTTGACATAGCTTCAGTAGCTGAATCGACCTGTCATAGAGTCTGGCTTACTTAGCTGGTATATAGAAATAAATAACCCAAAAGGGGTTGAACTAGTACCTGGGCAATTACTACCAATTTCGACTCCTTATGCTAGAGTTATATGCCATGATAATATTCCTGCTCAATTGTTTGCTTGTAGCAATCACTGTAGTAGATAGAAAACAACGCACACGCCCGTCAAGCTGATGCTCAAAGCACGCAAATGATAAACATAGGTAAGCTATGTTACGTTAAAGCCCAGCATTCAATATTGGTAGTCTTGGACCATAACTTTCATTCAGACTATTTCTTCTTCTTCTCCATCCCAGCCTCCACAATCCTCCTCTGCTCCTCGGCCGTAAACAACGACGTTCCCTGCTGCAACGCATTCACAAGTAACGGCAACGCATCGTCTCTGAAATCCTCCGCCGCTCGCACCTTGTCCAGGTTTTCAGCGAATTCTTGAGTAGCGTGCTGGAGATAATATTTCGTAAACGCTGCTGAGACTTCGGCTGAGGTCAAGGCCTTTGGCGAATCGCTCTATATTATGATCAGAACGTGATGAGATGGGATGGCGTTGGGACATACCTTGGGGAGAGACTTTTGCGTGGGCTGGGGGTGCTCGCTGTCGCTGTCGGAAGATGCTGCGAGATGATCAGCTGACACTCGCAGTTGTGAAAGCTAGAGGTATTCAGCCGTACCCTGCGTTCTAGGTTTGCTTTTCTTCCTCCTCTTCTGTTTTGTCGCATTTCTGGCATCCATTTTGTGAGTTGACGTGGAACCGTTGCTGCCAAAAGCTCGAATCGCAAATGGTAGTTTGCTTAAAGATCACGTGTCTCAAACTTCACTTTTGCCCCCAAAATACGCTAACCTCCTTAAAAACATCACCTCCATCTATTTTTTCATTCCAACAAATATAGCCCCAAGCGCTCAAATGAGATTCGCATGGACATGTTTTGATCTCACAAGTTAGTCAGACTGCTTTTCTCGGCTGCAAATCGTCTCGAGCATGATGCAGATTGATGCAGATTTGCAGCACGTCTGGTTGGTCTTGCCTCATGCATTTCCAACAGAAGCACTTCTACGCCGCTCACCCCAATATTACTCAGTCTGCTGTAGTTACCATGGATGATGTCGTTATCTGCCATTGTGTTTTCCGTTTTCTTAGTTTCTGACGCTCGTTTCGTGAATATTTGTTGAAAGGAACAAAAGTACCATTTTATTTCCAAGATGTGTATACAGCCAAGAAAGGAAGTCCTGGAGGTGAGATTTAGATCGGGTGCCTTGGATTGAAATTGATGGTTGTGCTGATGCTTGTTCTCATCAGATGGGACCTCCAGCACAGTCTCGCGGTCAGTATCGTTAATTGTTATCTGATCTATCCCTCAATACCAGCATCGAGTGTTCAGAATGTAGCAGATATTGGGACTGTCATGGGGTATGCATCTTCCTCTTATGCATAGAGCTCCTGAGCTTATTGCGTTCGCTCAGAATATGACTCGAAGACTTGCATACCCAGAGGGCGAGGCCCGAGAGCTCGTCGGAAGAGCATTGCTTCTATGGCTTTGATACTTCGGCAGCCCGATTTCCAAAAAGGGACGAGGTAGATACAAGGTCAATCACATGTTGAAGCCATTGCCTGCTCAATATCATGGCTTGTATGACATTGTACACGCACGCTGTGTAGCATTGGAGATGCGCGATGCTCATTACAACGTGGTTGCCGTTAATCTTGTGGACATCCTGAGTGAGTTATTTTTCTGACTGTAAGCTAATGTGAATTATGAGCCAAAGATAGGAATATCTGTTTTGTGGCGCATCTAACTCTCCCCGGAGTCTGGTGGATGCGTTCAATGGGAAGAAATCGATTATGCAGACATCATATCAAGTCCGCCATCACAGATCTATGAAGAGCTCATCGTTCTCACGACTGGATATCTCGGCGCTCGCGACATCAGTATCAGACCTTCGGTCGAAATCCAAGCAGCTCTGGATGCCGCTGGCTTCAAATGCATGTCCAGGCAAGAGCGGAACTCGTACTGGGAGAACGGTCTCACGTATGAAATGCGCAAATGAGCTTGGTCTAGCATTAGTCGCTTCAATATACGAGCGCTGGTATGATCAGGCCTGGCTCGCGACGAAGATGCGGCTGGTGTTATCATACGGGAGATGCTGTCCATGTTGGATCGAGATTACAGGGATGGAATTGTGGCAAACTTTGCTCACAGTGTCTTGGGTAGGAAGAGCTTATGCGATGTGTGAAGTATAAAGTAGCTTATATGGCAGGAAGACGACACATCTCAAGGTTCTCAGCGGATGGGAGGACATGCGTTGGAGCTCTACAGAACAACCAGCCGGTAGATACCAAGACTAGTGTATGCATAAAGCCAGCGGATTGAAAATCATCCCAGGTCGAAATTTGATAACGTGGTTTATAGCGAGCGTGCCACTTTTCACTCCTTCCCTACCTAACCAAGAAACGCGTTTTCTCTACATCTAACGATGTAAATCCAAACGAAAGAAGCACGAATCAACCTAGCCATAGCAAAAGTCCGATATTCCCCCAAAATGAGTATTTGAAGAGCTGCAACGCTCTACAAAGTACCTAAAAGCTCTCTTGCTTACAGACTAGCCGGCCGAACTCCTCGTCACGAAACTGAAGCCAACTATCACAAGTTGACCAAAGTAAAAGAGGAGCTAATTGTTCGATATATATTGGACCTAGATACAGGAGGATTTGCGCCTCGGCTTACTGGTATGGAAGATATGGCGAATTGTATACTTAAATCGCGAAGGGGAAAGCGTGTCGGGAAGCTGTGGGCACATTGATTCGTACAACGTCAACGAGACCTAAAGACGCGTTTCAATCCCGCTTACGACTTTCAAAGGCCCTTGTGCGAAGATCCTGAGCTAATTGTAGCGTGGTTCTGGCTAGTGCATAATATGAGGGCAAAATATGACATTCAGGACTGCGATTTCTATAACTTTGACGAGACAGAGCTTATGATGGGCGTTATTGGTCTAGCAATGGCTGTTACCCCCGCGGATCGACGTGGCAGAGGCAAGGCAGTTCAGCTGGGGAATCTGGAATGGGTTACAGCAATTTTGTGTGTTAACATTGAAGGAAGGAGTATTCCTCCGTTTTTGGTTGTACAGGGGAAATTCTACTTGTCTGGCTGGTATACAGAAGGCGGCTTACCTGACAACTGGGCTATTAAAACAGCTAGCAATGGATGGATGAATAATGAGACAGGTCTGGAATGAATTCAACACTTCGATTAAACGTACTCGTGGCTACGCCAAAGGGCCATATCTAGAGCTTGTCCTAGATGGGCATGAGAGTCATGAATCGGCCGGATTCCAGGAGTACTGCACAGCTAAAAACATTATGACCCTCTGTCTACCTCCCAACTCGTCTCATCTTACCCGGCCACTTGATGTCGAGTGTTTTAGTATTCTCAAGTGTATACATGGGCGTTAACTTGAGCTATTTGTGAAAGCTCGCATCAACCATATCACCAAGATCGAGTTCGTCCTAGTTATCCACACAGCATGCAACCCGTCAATCACTATCCAAAACGCCAGATCTTGATTCCGTGGAGCTGGCTCAGTTCCTTTTGATTCACAGGTAGTTATCTCAAAGCTTGATGTCAGGTTACGGACTCAGATGCCTTCTGGACCTGACTCCGTCAACGCCAACCCTTGGGTTTCTCAGACCCCTCGCAGCCCAGCTGAGGCTCTTTCAGAGACAACGCTAGCCAAATATCGCATTGCAAGTCATAAGGGAAGCTCGCCAACCCCGACTTTTGAGACAGTTGCTGCGCTGGCGAAGGGGACTTGTCAAGGGCTCGAATCAGGTGACTTCCATACATTTATGAAGCTACTCACAACTTTATATGAACCGCACGAACCAACATGAAAGAGATATGTTCTTAAGAGTCTCTTCTCTCCTTGTAATTAAACAATTCAACCTAGTCGCAATTGTCCACGTACTTGCACTCCATCCCGTGACAGGGACACAGATACTGGCTCATGAAGTGACTCTACTGTCAGCTAAACTCCGGACTCTTTGCCAGGCAAATGAAGCCCTCGGTAAACGCTAGAGTGCTAAAAGGTTTCGGCTCCATCAAGCAGAGCCACTGACTACAATGAGTACAAATGATATCCTAGCTCAGGAGGAGGTAGATGAGTAGATTCGACGCGACAAGCGCTCTAGTGGGGTTAGGAGGAATGATGGGCAACCAGGTGTTCGATGCTGTGGTGAGAAAAGTGGCCCGCTCGCTGATAAACCACGTTATTGGTTCACTCAAATAATATGGGACAATGGAGAGATAGCTTAGCTGATTTCTGGTTCTATAGCTTTGCCTGAGGCTCTTTCTTAGCTAACGCTCTCAGGTCTCTCCTTAATATCTTGCCAGAAGGACTCTTCGGTATTAAATCTAAAAACTTTACACCACCTCGCAGTGTCTTGAAATCTGCAACCTTCCCCTTCACGAAATCCTTTATGACCTGCTCACTCAAACCTTTCTCTGCAACAACATAAGCACGAGGTACTTCGGTTCCTGGAACATCGACCCCGATGACTGCTGCGTCGAGGATCTTGGGGTGAGTGAGTAGAAGGGCTTCCAGCTCTGCCGGAGCTACTTGTAGGCCCTTGTACTTGATTAACTCCTTCTTACGGTCGATGATGTAAGGCAGGCCGTTTCTCCAGACTGCTATATCGCCTGTGCAGAACCAACCGTCTACGAAGGAGTCTCTCGTTGCTTGTGGATTGCCATAGTAGCCTCTGGTCACTACTGGGCCCTTCACCCAGACTTCTCCAGGCTTTCCTTCCTTAACGTCCTTTCCGTCATCATCCACAAGTCTGCACATGTTAGTTCCTGGCTTCACAGTCATGGCATAACAACCTACCTCGCCTGAATACTCGGCATTATCTTGCTGACAGATCCGGTGTCATCCTTCTCTCCATATGGCATAATCGTTACACTTCCGGTCGTCTCACTCAGACCCCACGTTTGACTGATGAAAGCTTTGCCTTTTCCCAGCTTTGCGCTAGCTGCGTACTGCAACTCCTTTCCTAGTGGTGCCGCTCCTGAAATCGCTTGCTGCAAGCTGTCGAACTGATCCGTCACGATATCCATCTTGGCAATCAGCAAGTATATGGGAGGTACTGTGAAGAAGAACGTGATCTTATGCTTTTTGTTGTACTCAAGGAACTTGACGAAGTCGAATTTCGGCATCCAATACGTGGTACCTCCCATGTAAACTGGATTGACAAAGTACCCTTGGACACCAGCGATGTGCGCGGCAGGAAGATGAGCCAGAGTGCGATATTCGTCTATAACCTTTTCGCCTCTCGCTCGTAGTTTTTCCTTATCTTCCCGCCACATTTGCGTCGGTATTGAGCATTCAGCCACTATATTCCTATGTGAAAGCAAAACACCTAGTGGGCAGTCAGCATCTCGTTCGCACTACTCGAGTCTGTCTCGTGTCAAACTCAACTTTCGGTATTCCTGTTGTCCCAGACGAATACAGCAAACATATCAGGCTCTCCTCCAATTGCTTCGCATCCGTGATTCTCTCCCAATCAACACTTCCATTACTGGGGAACACCTGGTTACTGCCTTCCACAGCCTTCATACTCCAATCTCCCTTAACCTCACTCCTCAGCACCACTACCCGATCCAAACCCAACCCGCACTCTTTCGCCGCATCGCATGCCACCGTTACGCAATCTTCGCTGCAAAACACTAAATTACTCCTACCCTGACGAATCTGCCTTGCTAGCTCACCTACCGCGAAACTTGAGGATGCAGCAGAATACACGCCTCCGGCAGCGATTACACCGTAAAAAAGCAAAGGAAGCAAGACTTGGCCGGAGGACATGCAGACTACGATATCCTTTCCAGGACCAGAGGCACCGATGTCATAGGTCGTTCTCAGGCCGTGGGCGATTTTCTTGGTTACTGAGCGTGCACCAGCCTTGGTGATGCCGTTTGAGGGATTCGCAGCGGAGCAGTGAATTACAGTGTCTTCCTGTGATGCTGAATCTGCATTCTCTGGGAATTGTTAGTGGTCGTCTTGGTTTTAGACAGAGGTAAGTACCAAAGAGGAATGTGAGCATATCCTGATCTGGATAGCCATAGTGTCTGTCTGAAGTATAGATATTCATCTTCACAGCTCTGGTCAACAATGGAGACTACAGAAAATGCGTAGGAGTAAGCGCAGAGTGGTAGATGATCGGTTCCGGCGATACGTGGTAAAGCGGAAAAGTGTAGTATCAACAGTCGTTTGCTATACTTATTGCTATTTGAGTAGGAAGCTCAACCGAGGTGTCATTGGTCGTGGTAACGTGGCCGGCATTAATCGAATCGAGTCTACTGAGTCGGACAAGATGTCAAACTTAGGCTTGACCCGAGGGAAAGGTGATGCCGACCAACGCGGGGCATTCACCAGTGGGCCGGCCCTCTTGGCGGACGTGCCTTTGTCTTCACCTTGAGTATACAGTGACACTGTTAGCGGTGCAAGAATCCTGGGCGTCTGTCTAACTTACCGTCACCGCCTGCTGATTACAACGCCGGTGGTGCTTGATCGGCCTAGGCACTCCTGCTTCAGGCAAGGAATCTTCTGCTTGTTACTGCGCGCCGCTTTCCAGCCGACCTCCATCCAACCTCGACAGTATTAAAGAGAACTGTCCTTCCTATTTCTACGGACACGCTCTTGTTCTCCTCTCTATCAAACGCACCTGAGTAGGATACTGTACCTCCTGGCCTGCCGGCATGTCTTCCGCCCATCCCTATCTTGCAAACACTCAAACGTACCCCCTTCTGAGCAGTCGCAGCTCTGTTCCCAGCCTTGGAGATACCGTAGAGTGACCCTACGACTTGCAATAGGTATCTATCCTTCAGTTCTAGGAAGCTCTTGTCCCAACTGTTCGGCTTGCAGAAGATATTACGGATGAGCTTCG
This sequence comes from Calycina marina, assembly GCA_019669825.1. Lineage (NCBI taxonomy): Eukaryota > Fungi > Ascomycota > Leotiomycetes > Helotiales > Pezizellaceae > Calycina > Calycina marina. Next base: position 15,673 of record MU253914.1, on the reverse strand, counting down.
CTAGTGACTGAGTGTAGGCTTGTTTCATGTCTCGGACGAGTATCTGTAGTCGTCCACTGGCTTTGGCGCTAGAATCTGCGTTGCGTTTAAGCCTGCGAAGTAGTCATTTCTTCCAACTCATCATTCATACGCAGAGGATCAATCTCTGGCTCGTGTGTTGAATCGTAGATGACTGGGTAAGTACCGTCTTCTTGCCAGCATCGATGGAGCCTTGAATAACAAATCTAGACTTCTCTATAGCTTTTTCAGTACCTGGGTTGTTGATGCCTTCGACGAATCATCCCTTGAAGGTTCTGGCGTCAGGTGACAGTTCACTCTTGTGTATAACTCAGAAGGCCTCTTTCTCTATGAGTGCTGTAAACCCCTTGATTCGTGAGTTCTCAAAGTTACCTCAGGTAAGCGAAAGTGCTCAGGTAAGCGAAGATGCTCAGGTACGTGAAGATCAGCGTTTGGCTGGCTGATTCGCGGATTACTAATGTATGAGTTGCTGCTCTTGTCCGGATTGCTGATCTTATGCATGGTGGCACCTCCTCAGCGCGACTGCCTGCGAGTCTTCTCATTCTCGCGGTTTTTGGAACCAGGTGGTTGACCTCGCTGTTGTGGAGTCTCATCAGTGCCAAGATCACTATCAAGATCATATGGAATGTCATCTCCTGATTGGCTAGTATTCTCATTACGATCCTGATCTCTCTCATTCTCAGGATCATGATACGGTCGCACATGTGTAGTTCTCATCTTGTATGTGTTTCCGGTATTAGGTTTGAGAATAACATACTCCCGATCTCAATATAAGATTGTGAGGTCCATCCCATTGCGCCAGATTCTCTCCAAACGAGCACTTTGCGTTGAAAGGTAAGTCATGAACCATATCAACCTGAGGGCCATTTCGCATCTTGACAGCGTCTCGCACTTGGCGTATAGCCTGGAGTTTCTTCACTTCTGTCATAGCGTTTTTCACTGCGGCTGATCGTTGTGCAATCGAGGGTGATGGGGCGTCTAATTCAGTCATTCGAGGATATGCACCATACACAAGGAGTGTAGGAACTGGGCCATGTGTTCCCCCTGAGTCATTCATAGCCTTGAATGTAATTTGCAACGCCATTTCCTTAGTAGTACCTTGTACTTCATCTTGAATGATGACGTACGCACGTCGTAAAGGCCCGTGATAGCACTCCTCCATTCCACAGCCAACTTTTTGTTCTTGCCAGAGCAATGCTGAGAAAAGCGAGCATACTGGTCCTCGTTGAGGATGTGAGCAGCTCCGTTTGCCACTCCGTTATTGAATCATTGATTACGGGACGGATTCTCCATCACAGCGTGGATCGGCAAACAAATCAGCTTATGCAATCTCTGATCAGAAGCGAGTTTGAAGACAATACGATCATTTGTGTTGAGCATCATCTGGAGAACATATTAGATTATAATAAGGTTGCTATCCTTGACGGAGGCACCCTCATAAAAGATGATTCTCTAGAGTCTGCTACATGTGGATTCAAGATTTAAGCAAATGGTCCAAGCCTAGTAGGAGAAGCTTCGATGTTTTGTTTCGTCCAAGGTAGTGTGTTTCCAAGATTTTCGTAGGCATACATCACTTCATCCATGATTACAAAAGACACAGTATTAAACAAGAACATTAGTTGAAAGAAAATATACAGGCAAATACTCCACAAGTTCCAAGTGTTGATTAATGAATGTGGCTTCCTTCTCTCACGTGGTTACCAAGGTTATCTATCTTTATTTACAATTCTATACTTAACAGTATCTCTTACATGGAGTATCGATTATGAATCTTACTCATCTCCTCAATATCACGAAGGGGTGCCAGAATAAATGACTGTCACTGTGATGGAAAATAGTCATGTGATATCATGTGACCTGACGTCTTAGCGTGTGCCGCAGCGTATTTACTCAGAGTTTGCTTTGCAACTCTTGCCTCTTTGTAGATATTTTGACTCTGAATACAAGGCCATGCTCTGTATTCCCTCGACAGTAACTAGGAGCCGGTAGATGTGGAATCACAACGAAGCTTGGCGGGAGAATCCTGTAACGGTATCGGTAACTGATGATCTGAACTCCTGACCGGATTTAATAATCGAAATCAGACAATCTGAATGAGTGAGTGACTGATATATAGCACTTTTGCTGAAGGCTCCCGGCAGGCGTAGAAATTTCCAGATACAAGGCGTGCTTAATCTACTTCTGTAACTTCAAAATTCATCTTTCACGCCATCTTCACCTATATACTTAATCTTTATCTCCAGTCATGTATCCGCTAACAATATTTGAGTGGAGAAGATGCTTCCAAAATCCTTACAAGCAGATTGACGAACCAGCAGAGGAAGCCTCATCTAGCTCGCAAAATCCACGCAAATGGAATATACAAGCTGAATTACGATTTATATGTTGCTTCTTCATAGCCTTCCACTTGAAAGACACGACTTTTCAAGCAAGCAAAAACTCTGGGGCTTATATGATAGTGGCTTCACGAAAAATTCGGGAATAGCGGATACATTCGAAAGTAAAGTAGAGGCTGTTAACATGGTAGTATACTGACAGTTGTGGTTGATTTGGATGGCCAAGAGGCGGTTCTGCTGGTCTGTCAGCTTTTACTATACAGTACCAAAAGATTGACGCGTGTATCACTACACAACTAATTTGTTAACCTCAAGATGCACGACCAGTTACTTGCCGCCCGACTGATTTGCGAGACAATCCTTTCCTTGCATTGTTATAGGTAGATCCAGTCACATATGGAGCTGTGTACTACCTATTGCACGCTGCCCCATAGACCGCCAAGAAGTAAGCAAACGATGTCCACGACTTTCCACTTCCACAATTGGTACCTTGTAAGCTGGTGCTGCTGGCCATTTTCTTGACAATTTTTCATAGTAATTGTACCTGTATTTATTGGTTTATTCTATCATGGCCATTTTGAAGAAATTGCCTGGCGTTCTCACGAATATAGTGCAGCATGCACACTGGCCTTGGCAAACTAGTGAGGACAACGTCTGCCTATCTCAGACTTTCTTCAGACAGCAACAATTTGCAATTAACTCTTATGTTGCTCCCCACGACTGGTCAATGCCTCAAATAGAACGGCACGTTAGCAAACACATTCCTACAATGGCATTTCAAACCACAGCCACATGTTCAATATTTGCCCATCGAGATTCCGCTTGATATCTTCAGCAACCTTGGAATTAGTGGCTTGCTTGCTCTTACGCATACTCACAGACGATTTCGATGCTTCATTCTTACTCATTCTAGTATTTTCTACAGTCAGATCATTAAATTCTCAGATCCCTACTCCCGGAAGCGGAAGTTCTTCGGGTGGAGGAAAGGAAGGGTTGCTGGCACCCAGTCTACACGCTATCGTTGCATTGGAGATGTAGTTCTCCATTTTGCAACTCCAACAATCTGCAGAATATTCTTGTCAACAACCAATTATGCTTTTCAGAATCTGTCGAGCCCAGGACCTCAATTCCCGCTGTTCCTAGAACGGTACCACGAGACAAGCGAGTGCATTGACTAGCTGCGATCATGGAGCAAGGCCAACATGCCTAATTTTCATGGATCTATGGGGGAAACTAGAGACCTATGCTCTGGCTCAAGCACCAGAAAAGCTGTTTTACAACGACGAAGATTTTCGTGCGGAAGATTTCTATCATCATCATCTAAAGAGATATGTGATGCCGTCTACCTAGTTCGATAACTACGAGACAGAGTTTGATGTGGGTCTGCGACAAGGTGTTCATCGGTTTTCAAGGTCGTTCCGTAGCTGCGAAAGCGACTGGTTGATTCCGGTTGTGGTCAACGAAATGGACACACCATCGTTGGACCTGGACGAACTAGCGTGGTATTATGACATGAGGGGCAACGCACACAAAGTGTAGTCTATGCGCATACGAGAGCTTGACACACTTGCGAAGTGTCAATCTCTATGCCATTGCTTTCGACTTGCACCGCGCTCGAAAGAGACAGCGAAATTGCGCGTTAGAGCGTGATCAGTTGTAGGCTCAGTACTTCCTGATACGTGATAAGGTAGCGCGGTTAATGGAATACCTTTGTTGCGGTGAATATGTGGATGTTAGTTTGGTAATGCGGTAGTGTCGTGGAACTAGGCCCTTTGTTCAATGCCAGATTGCAAGATAGAACATTCATTACCAATCACTTATTGGTTCTTGGTGAAGCTAAGTACACAATATAGGAGATACTTCTAGGTTTAGGGGAGGTGTTATGTCTGATGGTGACGTGATATGGAGGAGTTCGTTGGATACATGGTATTTACGAAAGCTGTTATGAAGGGGCTGAATTTGAGGATGATGAAACTCGCCAACCTGCACGCCTTTGAAAGGATGTCACTGCAGCCATTTCATTCACATCTTGCTGTGAGTCCAGCCTTTCTCATCCCAGAAATCATCAGACATGGACTGATGGTACTGTAGCTGACCTAGAAGGGACGGTCTTGTTCCTGAACTTCTGGACCATTCACCTTTGTTCCTGCCAAGTCTAGCCTACTTTCCGAAAATGCTTGGTGATCCTTGGCATTGTGAGATGTTGGCTATCTATATGTGCCCCTCTCACCAATTACCAAAACTGAACACGTCTCCAACAAATCCAACACGATTCCCAAGTATGGAGCTATCAACATCGATAGAGCGGCTCCCATCTGAATTACTCATCGACATCGCTGCCAACCTTCAGCAACAGGACTTCAAAAAATTGATAGTGCTCAACAAGCAGGTTCGCGACATGATAATCAGTAAGCCATGTGCGTTGAGAGGTTTGGGGTCCTCACGCTGATATGCTACGAAAGAGAACGCAGCCGGGATAATAAATAGAATCATTATTAAACGATACCCCGAGGCGGCGCAGCTCCTGGACTGTCAGACCGTGGATGCTTGGCTGGTGCCTCACCTGCCGATAATTCTGGGTGTTGAGAAATCGTTTGATGAGCTTCGCCAGAGTGCCGACAGTTATCACTGTCTGTGTGGATCCAGTCACTTCCTCTTGGGAGGATCCTCACGCATTCGCTTGTCTTCGCCAGGGCCTCAACTTCTGCTGTTTCTCGAGAAGCACGCCGCTGATGTTGTCTTGTGGTCTTCCCTTCGCACATACACAGATTACCTCAACGACAATGAGAACACCCACTGGCCTGATGCTAGAAATTACTTTAGGCATACTGCAGGAACAGGAGCTGGTCGTGGGGATCTGTACTTTGCACAAGCTGCATTGGAGTTCTTGAAAATCCTTCACTGCGAAAAGAGCGAGGGAAAGGCATTAAGACGTGAGCTAGCTTGGTATCTGCTGCAGAATGGACGCCCTGTGCAGGCTTTGTAGGAAATGTTTCTTGACGTTTAAGCTCAATGATATGGTCCTTCTACCCAAACAGCAAATGAAGTTGCAGCATTGTAACCTGCTACTGGCTGGACCTGTTGGTGCTGATTCATTATTTACCACAACTACACCGGACTTCAATGTTGGCAGCGTCATGATAATGATCGCTTGGGAGGGCGTATTCCTATGGTTTGTGAAGTCACTATTACGATTCCATTAGTGCTCTCATGTGATCAACGCGCAGGTACAAGAATCTCTCCAACGAATGCTGTACGACTCTCCAGCTATCATCTGACTCTGATCACCTGCGAATACCACGCTATCGGTACGTCGAAACGTACTTGAGAATTTCTTCCTCGTCTCGACCAGAACCTCAGGCATTGAAATTTCAGCCAGTTCAACGTTCACACTTGGTAATGAGTTGAGACATAATATTTTGAGGTTTTGAGGAGGCAAGAGTTGTTTATCCAGGAGTACGAAGTTCAGAAGCGACAAGCTATCCATTACAGGACGGCGACATAGCCTTTCCCAGCCCTTTATATGTCATTGGAAGACCAATACCTCCATTTGTTGGCAGTCACGCTATAGTATATGGACCAGCATCACGTGTGAGGACGCTTGCGCTTGACCACTTCACTTAATTGGCAAGAAAAACGTTGGTTATGTTGGTGTTGGTGCTGCAATCGAATGCATTGAAACATAATACCACACTATGTTTTCGCTCTTCTTTCGTTCCTATTTCTTCTTGAAAAATGTGCCTGCATCTGATCAACTGTCCATACAAACTCCACGACCTGTGAGGGTTAGAACCCACTTAGGTGCTCGGGCCAAGGCCCTCGCTAAGCAGTGCTGTCAAGCGGAGGAACGCCAAGAATGCCAGAGTGGCATTATCATGAGGCATACTATTCTATACTATTCTATACTATTCTATACTATTCTATACTATTCTATACCATTCTATACTTTTCCTTTGTATTCGTCAGAAGATAACTACTCTAGAATATTCGGTGCATCTAATGTACATAGATAAGTAGGGAGGGAATCCGCACTATGCTGGTTCCCTATGCACTTCTTAATTGAATTTCAGAACCCATAACCTTTTGAGCTATTCGAGGTTTGGCCTCTCACACGACCAGCTCCAAATATGCCTGAATTTAGCAGGTTCCCGCCAGAAATCCTAAGGCGGATCTTGAGACAGAGCTACATGAAAGAGGTTTTAAATCTTGCTCTCATATCTAAAGCATTGCACGAAATAGCCAATCCTATTCTTTACGAGCAGATAAACTACACTAAATATATAGATCCAGTATTACAGGCCAGAGACAGTACAAACATCCACAATCTACATCTCAGTATGAAGTCCTATCTCCTACACCATTGCATTGCTGAGAATGTTGACAAAAACTCGTATTTGGACTGACTACTTAAGACTATTTCATTGACGATTTTTTCTGTAACTTTCAGGCGTTGCCTCCCATCAGGAATATTGAGATTGAAATCAATACAGCAAAGAACATAGTCAACATCAAAAAAGTAAACTACATGCCAAATTCGGCATCTGTCTATGTTATTGCAACTCTGCCACAATACATGCAGCTTGTTGACCTCCACGTTTGACGGTTCGTTCCAGAGCAGATGATGTGGAGCAAGTCTATTATCTATCTACCACTTAGGAGACTGCGGTGGTAAACGCTTGTTGTTCCAAGATCAAGACCTTGAACTGAATACATGGTCCAAGATTCAGTTGTTACTCAGGGTCTTAATGGCAACGAGGCAATTGAAATCAACTTGTAAGTTCATTGTGAAGGCTTTGATAAGTCATGATACGTACGTATATTAGACGACTTTTAGACCTTTGATGCTGTCTGAAAACGCTTCGGGACACATGGGAGTCCTGAGGGGGGGACTTAGTTATTGGTATGATTCTAGCTGTGCTTTCTGCGTTACTCACCTTAGCCCATTTCAATGCATCTCAGTCTTGCCCTTTCGCGTGTCTTCCCCAGTCAGTATTCCAGAGAAAGCATGAGCCTCCCAACCGAGACGGATCCACTCAGTGTCAGCTCAAGACTGCACGTTGCCGACCTGTCTACAGTTTACTCCCAGCTTGCCAGGAAATTTAATTCGGAAGCTCTTTGTGCCAAAAGTTGATCGGATGCTTGCACCTCCGCTGCTGGCACTTGACTTGCTGTCTGAGATAGATTTTGAGAAGACATTGATTTTTGAAAGTAAAGACTGTGGCGGTAGTCTGCTTACAAGCACTAAGAGCCTCGTGAGGATTGTTTGTTATTTGTGATTCTGCAGCAACGTGTGATGTGCATAATTTTACAAGAATAGAGTGTAGGGAGAGATTAACCTAGGCATGAAATGGAAGCTAAGCTTAGTATTTTGAGGCGTGGCGACAACAAACATATTTATGCGTCAAAAGATTCACCTCCTGGTAGCACGTGACACCCACCTTAAATAAAGGACGAGAAAAATGGTTAAAGATAATAATAACTGTTAGATCGATAACCAAGGTTTGAGTAACGGGAGATCGTAAACGGTTGCCTACGGCTCTGTTACACTACCCCGAGCCCCGGGAAGGGGTAAAGATACCGATCTAGATCGTTCGAGAACTAATTTAGCTTGCTTTCAAGCAAAATGTATACTCTTATTCTTTATCGCTAGACCAGCCTCAAACGTTTTGTTTGGTTATATGACCAGTTTCTGACTAGCTTTCATATATAGACCTTCTGTATCCAACATGCTCCAAAGCCAATCACATCCTCACCCAATAACAAAACTATGGTCAAGACCTGGCATTTTACTAAGAACACCTCGTCATCAATTGGAAAAGTGAGGAGTCGGGGACACTAAAATCAAAGACGCAAATGAGATATGGTGCCATGCGCTGGCAAGCTGTATAAGCTGTATAAGCCGGACTTTCACAAGCAGGTGGGACATGCGTGGCTGCTTGGACAGTACCCAGTTAGAAGAGACAAACATCAGACGATAGCCCCCAGATAATTGTTTACGTGTAATCATGATCCATGTTTTCTCTAGGGTAGCTTAGCTAAATCACACTATTGAAGATGTCCAAATTTATACCGTCAGCTACCCATGAAGATAACTTCCAAGTGCATTATTAGGCTTCATGATACAGATTGTATACATGTCTCAATAGAAAGAGTTGTGATTTGGCTTTCGCCAAGCCCCTCCCTATTATATATCAAGCAGACCCGCTGTAACGTTCTGGGACTTCTTGGTTAGTATTCAGGCGTGGAATACTTACCTAAGATCTTCTCGAGTAGAAGCAACGTCGGGTTGGTATAGGAATGAAGAGGCAAGTATCAATCGAGGTGAATCACGTGGGTGTGATTCCGTTACAAGCTGGGTAAACTGTGAGGTAAACAAAGCTATGGTAATTTGAGCACGAAGCTCCTATCTAAGGAAAGTACGCTGACTATATAGAACCTTTGTGTACTACGGACTCCAGGAGTCCTCAAGTGACGTCTAATTCGGTAATACCTTGGATCATTTCCATGCACGTCGAGCTGCATGAATCCTTCCAGTAGTATGTACCGAGTGTTCTCCCAAGGCTAACATAACAGATCACTAACTCTTGGTAACGTGATTGAGGGGTCGTGACACCCGCTTGGAAGTTATTACGACATCTGATAAAGGCTATGTGAGGGAGTTTCAAGCAAAGGCATTCGTGAACATTAGATGTTTCCAAAATCTTCTGCCTAGGCAGCATTCGGACCCGTCCTTCTGGTCTGGTACGACAATTTGGTAGAAGAACATGCAGCAAGATCTTCACAATTCAATCTGACCTTGAGATCGGTTACCACACAATGTGATTTGTATGCTCCGAAGGTACAAAGTTCGATGCGGTATCTTAAGCTCAGAACGGCCAATGGCTTAACCCATTGACTCTCAACACCCAACGCATGAGAGAACAACACCGATACCAAGTACTCCTAAGTGGTGGTAAGAAAGAGCACGACATGACAGAAATGTTGATTCCCACCTGTGAAAGGGTATAGAATAGTATATAGGAATACCTATCGAAAGGCAGACGAAAGTGCTGAAGAATACTGTACCGGCGACATACCTAGGTAGCTACCTAGCTCCGTGCAGACGAGACACCCTCCTTCCCAATCTGTAAAGCACTCTTGTCGCCACTCCCAAGTGTCGCACGCCATCGCCATCAAGACTGTGGTGGAGAGGGCGTGTTTAGGCGCGAGTGCTGCTGGAGAAAGATGGAAGGCACAACCTCGCTGAAGCCTCGAAGGGGAAAACTGGCTTATTCAAATCGGGCTCTAGAGCTGCATTAGTGCGGAGTATAACCCCCCCTTCGGATTCGAAATTCTTGCAGCATTTCTCTTTCCCTTCCGAATTTTCCCTTTCGAGCCCGAACTTGCGCTCTATTGCACGCGAAATCGCAACGCCAACGAGCAAATTTCCACAACCAACATGCAGAGACTACTGATGCCTTCGCACCACATAAAACAAAACGAAGAGCGCGAAAAATGAAATCGAAGTGTCAATGCTCTTATTGTTATCATCAAGTTTTATATACTCCCTTCATTGGAATGAGCTGTCGCAATGACTTCGAAACGCCGGTGGGATAACCATGCAATTGGTGCTGTTTATGTCTCCCCATATATATTGCATGCACCGCCATTCTATTTCCTACACGACCATGTATCATGCATTTCGTGCAAAAAACCCCCAAAAAAAACGTGGACAATCAAAGCAAGATCCCCTCCATGCGAGTATGACCCAAGTCAATCTACCAAATGCCATAGCTATGTACGTCGTCGAATATGTACCACGCCTACCGCTCAAAAACACCAATCGCTCAATTCCAGAAACCGTTCGGAAAAAAAAAAAAGACATTATAGCTTGCCACCGAGTAGCTAGTCGAGGATGATTCCGCCAGGTGCAGTCTCGGGGATCTTGCCATCGACGACAGAGAGCGGTCCGAGGTCTGCGAAGCTGGTATCTTCACCGTTGAGAAGAGAAACGCTTGAGATGACATCTGCAGGTTCCAACAGGTGCCAATGGGCGAGGGTGTTCTTAGAACTAGCGCCAACAGTGACAGTGAAGACGTGCTCAGGCTCTAAAGCGCTACCGTTTAAAGCACGAAACATATCCTCGTCGGTGAAGTCATCGCCGAGGCACAGGACGAACTCTGGAGGCTGGCCAACTTCTTGTCCGTAGTTGAGAACCAGCTTCTTGGCGATCTCTCCCTTGTTGATGAATGTTGGTCGGACTTCAAGATTGGCCTTGCCTTCCATGACCTCCACCTCCCATTTCTTGCCTATCGTCTTCTCCATCTCACGTTGGCATTCGCGCGCGTTCTTTGCACCGAGTTCGGGGTCCGATGGTCGATAATGCCATGTAAGAGCACATCTCTTGCGTTCGATGAAGGATCCTATATGATGATGTCAGTGTGTTGGATTGGATACACAACAAAAAAGCAGATAATGTACCAGGAGTTAGCTCGGTGTACTTCTGGAACACCTCCATAGTCTCCTTCTGCCAGCCCATATCGTAGATCTCAGCGAGATTTTCCCATTCGGTGCTTCCTGGGTGTCGCATGAAAGATCCATGCTCAGCACTGAAGCCAAGGCCAGGAATATCACCAAGATATTGAGTCAAGAACTCTTGATCACGACCGCTGATGATCCAGACAGCGTTTTGTGGATCGGACGCAAGTGTCCTCAGAGTACTGATGACACGAGCAGATGGGATGGCAGCATTAGGATCTCCGACGATCGGAGTAAGTGTTCCATCGTAGTCGAACATGAATAAACGCTTGTGTGCGGCGCGATATGTTGATAACAAGGCTGATCTATCGAGCAGGGGTGTGGAGATAATGCTGGTTCTTGAACTGAGAACACGGATGAGACGCTTGATCAAGTTTGCTGACCAGTACTGGACACTCCTTGTCGTGACGTGGTGGTACAGGCTCATATGCATGGAAATCTTGTGGGCCGTAGACATGCACAAAGCATTGTTTAGCTGAAGAGCAACATCAGATAGATCCCAAGGATTGATATGAATAGCGTCCTTCAGAGATCCTGCAGTACCAGAGAACTCTGAAAGGATCAATGGTCCATGATCAACCTTCTGGCAAACCACATACTCCAAGCTCGTGGTATTCATACCATCGCGTACACTAGTGATCAGTGCAACATCAGCAGCGCGAAGCAATGCTAAGTATTCGTCCTGAGAGAGGTATTGCGGGTAGTGCTGGACGGGTGAGAAAGACAGCGAACCATACACCCCATTGATCTTGGCCACAAGCTCAGACACCTTGTTGGCGATCTTGTTTCCAGAATCCTCCTGCTCTTCCTCAACGCTGGTAGGACTGGTCACCTGGATTAGGACGGCTCTGTCACGCCATTCCGGATACTCATCCAGAAATCTTTCGAAAGCCATCAACTTCTGTGCTACACCACGCACACTATCCAGTCGATCTCTGCCTACGATGATGGCCTTTCCCTCGTACATCTGTCGAAGATCGATGACTTGCTGATCAATGTGGCTATGAAATGCTTGCTTTTCAATCAATGCAGCATCAATACCAATGGGGAAAACGCCCACTGTAACTTTAGCACCATAAGCATCAACACCGATCTTATCAGAGTCGAAGCCCAGAATTCTGGAGCAACAAGAGGTGAAGTGACGGGAATAGCTGAAGGATTGGAAGCCAACCAAGTTGGCACCGAGAACACCTTCAAGTATATCTTTTCTCCGTGGCAGGCACCGAAGAAATTCGCTACTGGGGAATGGTATGTGCAGGTAGAAGGCGATGTTCATGTGCTTGATACGTTGTCGCAGCATGAGAGGCAGTAAGAGGAGGTGGTAATCATGGATCATGACAATATCTCCTGGCTTGTAGATTTCGAGGATCTTCTTTGCAAACTTCTGGTTAAGCAAGTAGTAATCAGCCCATGATTCTCGCTCCGCCCTGCCATCGGTAGGCTCATGTTGCTTGTAATGGAAAAGCGTGTAAAGCTCATGCTCAGCGTATCTTCTCCAGCGAGCCTGGTCCTTCAAGCAGATAGCACCATCCTGGGCGGTATCGCTATCGTCTGAAAGCCATACTGGAATCGTCCTGCCAGCTTTATCTTGGGACAATTGCTTCTCCAATCTAGTCTGATCTTCTTTGCTGATCCACAAGCCTTCAATTGGAGTTTCCTGTGATGACTTCACGTTTTCGTCCAGAGGTATGGGGGCTGAGGATTTGTTCAGGGGAGGTAGTCGTGATATGGTCGTAGTAGCTGGGGGAGTGTCTGGTGGTGTAAAGTTTTCGGGGGTGGGAACGACCTCTCCAGTCCATCCAACCAATGTATGATTCCAGGGGCTATCTTTGGACGCCAGATGTGTAAAAGAGTCAAACAGAGCAGATGTACCACGCCGAGAAGACAATCCCTATAGCACAATTAGAACAAAACAACAATTGAATTGAAGTCACTCACCCAATCCTGTCCCTTTCTATATTGCAATGAGTGAGGCACACAGAAAGTCGCTGATATGATGCCCCCACTAAGTCCCAAGGAGGGGTTCGCAGTCTTTGGATCCAGATCTGATATTGACTCTCTTTGGGCGTGTCCACCTCCGGAGCTGATGTTGTCCAGCAGGTCTTTACCAGATTGTGAGGCTCCCACAGCTTCAGGGGCTGCTCCTTGTGCAGTATCAGGCATAACGTGGACGTTGGGCAAGAAGTAGTCTGATCTGCCTCTCTCCTTGGGACTCTCAGGAGCGTATGCTCCAAGATGGATTCCAGGTGTGACTGGTATGTTGGTGATTGAGGGATGTTGACCTGGATGGAGGGTGTACTGTGGCTCTTCAATGGGTTGCGGGTTTTCTGCGACTCGGTCAGTACTCAGCTCAGCGCTGTCCTTAAATATTCTGTGCGTCATGATGAATTGTTGCTTGCTGCTGTGTTTTGGCAAAAGGCAAAGGCTTTGTCTGGGTAAACAGGAACGGAAAAAAAACAATATCTTGGGAAGCTGAGGATAGAGGTGGTATCTACCACAAAAATACTCTTGGAGTGCTTTTGCAACGAACCAGAAGATGTCGGTGTAGATTGCGATCTCAAAGCACAGTGGGATAGGATGGGAATGTTGAGATTGGCCCAGGCTCACCGTTGTCGTGAATCCTTGCACTTGCCCTGGTTTTTAGCTGATTCTAGAGTGACGTACCTAATGTTTATATCTTGGCGCAGCTCGCTAGTCACTAGCTGTAAGTAATAGTGTTGCAGATTCACTTGGTGCAAATTTGACAAGGCTGCGGAAACTAAATAGGAACACAGCTGTCGTTGGTAACGAGTTGAGGTTAATGTGCATACGAACTTTGCAAGTGCGAAGTGTCAGCAGGTGTTCTAGTGTGAAAGTGGACTGGCGTTGATTAGTACTTCTTGGTCCAGCCTCCGTTGGATTCTAGTTCTGGGTGGATCCACTATTTGGGCTCCTGGTTCCTGGATGAAGTGTGCTATTTACAGTCACTTTCCTCTGTGTTTTTCATAGTCTTCTTTAACTGAAAAACTCGGTTTTCAGTCATTGGGTTTGCTGTTTCGTGTCAAAGGACAGAGCAACAGTACAGTCACGTTTTACCGGTGACTAGATGTATGGCAACTCCTCGTGCTTCGCCTTTTCACGAAAGACGGGAGATTGACCAATTCTGTGATGTTTTGGTCGAATTCTGGGACCTTGATACGATCCGCGAAGCTGCATAGACTAGAGGATAACAGCAATATCAGTATACCGCACTCAAGAAGCTACAAGCATTGAGACAATATTGGTTCAGATAATAAACGTAGATCAGTGTTGCTGGTTTACCAATCGATATCATAGCATAAACCATACCTAAGTATCCAAACACACTCTTGTTACCCACTGGCTTGTCTAGCGGGGTTGCCAGGCTGTACTTAGTGGGTTGTGGAACTTGGATCTATTTCGATCACTATGCAAACTTGGAGGTCACGTGAAGACAGATATAACAGCTTATTCATATGAGCGCTGACTCTGGGAGGATGCAAAGCATAGGACGCGGAAGCCAAGCAGCATTTATGTTAGCTGCTTCTTCGTATCACCATCTGAGACTGGGAATCTTCGACGGCGACATTCTGTATTTCGGTTTCAGAGAGGTTATTGGCAGTCATGGCTCACTACTGCAATCCTGATATGGAGATCTCAACTGGAATCACACTTAGTTTTGGGAACCGTGGCAATACTTCAATAACTCGTCAGCCCCATCAGGATTGATTTTTCATAAGCTCACCAGCTTCTTCCAAGCTAGTAAGCGACTCTCTTATCTAAGCAATTGAAGAAACGCAGCGACCAGAGTGGCATCATCCTCAAGGGGAAGTTGACAAGTATCTGTGTACATACATTAGCAAAAATATGTAGAGCAGCCACTTCACTATACCCCAAGGTTCCCCGCGGGGTTTCCAGACTGATATTGAACAGAAGATACGCCTGAAGGAAGTAGCAAGCAAGGTGGTGCAATTGGTTGGGAAAGCGGTGTCTGTTTCAGTAGTAGTATTTGAGGATCGTGTAGCTTTGGTGATATCCCCCACATCTCACGTGTAGGTCTGACACTTACTTATTTGACCTTGAAGAGTGGCAATCTGCCAGTCGTACTGCGTACCAATGACTGGACTCAGGACGTTATGTTCGCCTGCATTTTCGTCTTACCGGTAGCCCTTCCGGTAGTGCTGTGATATTCTTTGGCGAAGAATCAGAGACTCAGCCGTCATGCTGTTAGTTCGATGCATGTTACTTCTAAAGTACGTAGCTAATTATAAGGAGCAGGGGATTTGGCTGCCTGATTACAATGGTGTCTTCCCATCAAGCAGGTGAATCTTAGGGGTGTATCACATGATACAGCTGGTCTCTTGGTCTCTTGATATATCCTCATATATAAGCTCACAGTGCAGAGATCATGACTAAAGTAATGGAAGTTAGCATGTAATGCAACCTGCAACCTGACAGGCCTTGAGCAGAGTTACGGGTCGTTGCCCTTAAGCGAGCGAGCCCTTTTTCCCATAGCCGAAGATCGACGACAACCTCACTCAAAAATGTGACGTACTGCTGAAGCCACCTTTTTGTGATCCTCGCAGCGGTGGACCAAGAGATGTAGAATTGAATTTGAGGTATGTATCAAATTTTGATTGCGTACTATTTACGAATTAGTTAGTTTCGAATAATTTCACGTGAGGTAAATCAGCTTTGCTTTGACATGACCTTACCTCAGCAGGCTCAGGCCATTTTGGGTCTAGCCTCATATCAGATGGCGACTATACCTAATCGGGAAGTCACATGAGGACTTAGACCAAATG